>SJXQ01012691.1:0-85449 GCA_006408695.1 Aepyceros melampus | reverse complement strand
TATTTCTGTCTTTGTGCCAGTACCATACTGTCTTGATGACTGTGGCTTTGTAGTAAAGCCTGAAGTCAGGCAGGTTGATTCCTCCAGTTCCATTCTTCTTTCTCAAGATGGCTTTGGCTATTCGAGGTTTTTTGTGTTTCCATACAAATTGTGAAATTATTTGTTCTAGCTCTGTGAAAAACACCGCTGGTATCTTGATAGGAATTGCATTGAATCTGTAGATTGCTTTGGGTAGTATACTCATTTTCACTGTATTGATTCTTCCGATCCATGAACATGGTATGTTTCTCCATCTATTAGTGTCCTCTTTGATTTCTTTCATCAGTGTTTTATAATTTTCTATATATAGGTCTTTAGTTTCTTTAGGTAGGTATATTCCTAAGTATTTTATTCTTTTCATTGCAATGGTGAATGGAATTGATTCCTTAATTTCTTTTTCTACTTTCTCATTATTAGTGTATAGGAATGCAAGGGATTTCTGTGTATTGATTTTATATCCTGCAACTTTACTATATTCATTGATTAGCTCTAGTAATTTTCTGGTGGAGTCTTTAGGGTTTTCTATGTAGAGGATCATGTCATCTGCAAACAGTGAGAGCTTTATTTCTTCTTTTCCAATCTGGATTCCTTTTATTTCTTTTTCTGCTCTGATTGCTGTGGCCAAAACTTCCAGAACTATGAGGAGTTGATGGAAAGGGAAGCCTGGTGTGCTGCAGCCCATTGGGTCCCAAAGTGTCGAACATGACTGAGCTGAACTGAACTGATGCTGAGACAACTCTTCCCTAAGCTCCACACATGGTCAAGTCCTGCTCCTCAGGGTCTCTGGGAGTGGGGCCAGAAATCTGCATTTTAAATACGTACTTCACGGAATTGTCATGCACACTTATGGCTTCCCAGGTGGTGGTAGCGGCAAAGAACCTGCCTGCCAATGGAGGAGACATAAGAGATGTGGGTTTGATTGGGTTGGGAAGATCCCCTGGAGGATAAAATGGAAATCCGCTCCATTATCCTAGCCTCCATATTCTCATTAATTCCACTCTGTTCTTGCCTAGAGAATCCCATGGACAAAGGAGCCTGGAAGGCTACAGGCCATGGAGTCGTAGAGTCTGACACGACTGAAGCAACTTTGTATGTATGCACATTCAAAAATTATGGCTTTTGATGAGCCTTCAAGGGACAGGGAACTGAAGAACAAACTTCTGACATATACCTGGAGTACAGCTAGACTCTTGTGAGGCCCCTTGTGAGGCCACGAGGGTTGTCTGGACTCAGATATTCCTCAAAAAGGACCTGGATGTGTCTACTCGCAGAAGGATGGGACTTTAGTGTCTCAAAGTACCTTCACCTAAAGCTATTACAGCCAGAATTATAGCTAGGAAGATTCTGCAGTGGTGACTATTATTTATTCATCAATTAGTAAATTAAACATAAAGTATCTGCAATAAATTCACTTAAGGTGGGCTTGGAGATGGAGCCAGGAAGAGTTCTGAAGCAAGTCCGTTCAGACACCTGCCTCAGACACTTACTACCTGAGAACTAGAACTAGCACTCTGGAGGGTCCATGAAGGAAAAACCTTCAGAAGGTACTGGGAAACTTAAACAAATGCTTTCTGAGCTTATACTTAGGACAGGTTCCTGGGACAGGCTCAGCATGTGGTGAGGACATCACAGGAAGATGTGTCCAGGTCTGCCCAACCCACCTCAGAGGCTTACAGCCCCTCAGGGGAGCTTATCATGGCGCAAAGTGGTTAGGGTTGTTTTGTTATTGTTTTCAAGGAATTTACCTAGTCCTACCTGGCAGGCACAAACAGAAATCAGAACTTTACAAGGAGGCTGTGGCAGGAAAAGCAATGGAGAGTCATTACTTTGCTGGCCTCTTCTCTCTGTGCTCCCTTTGGGGGCCCTCTCCCACCCTCCCTGTGGTTCAAGGGTTGCTAGTCAAGGTGGTCCTGTCTCTCCCTGGGCCTTCTCGCCAAAATCTTTGGGGGCAGGTACTCTTTTCACTGGGCTTGCTAACCTGGCCCAAGATGAGCCTGGTGCTGGGAATTCCCTGTTGGTCCAGAAGTTAAGACTCTGTGCTTCCACTGCAGGGGGTGTGGGTTCTATCTCTGGTCAGGGCGCCAAGAGCCCATATGCTGTGCTGGCACAGTCAAAAATATTTTAAAAAATAATTAAAAAAAAAATGAGTCCTGTACTATCTGGATTCATTACAGCACCCAGCAGAGAAAGCCTAGGTGATGAAGATAAAGCGTCCTACTGATATCATACAAGCCTCGATCCAGACAGACCTGAAGCTGGATCCACTCCTACTCTTCCCACCATAGGTACTAATCAATCTCCTTAGTGCTTCAGTTAGCTTGAGCTCAGTCTCTTCTCTTCTAATAGAAAGAGACCTGACTCAGGCACTCACAGGCCTTTGTTTCTTCTGTTATCGTTCCAAGTCTCCAAATAAAAAATGTGCTATTGGCAGAAAACTGTCTTTGTAATGTGATAGTGAAAGCCAATCTTGGAACAAAGATGGGCAATGTTAACAACCCTACAGAAAGGGGGCATTCTGTAAAAACCGGGCCAAGCACAGCCCTTCCATTAGTAGCTCTCCGAGGCTGGTCTCCTGGGGGGGAGTGTCGCTGGCTCTTTTGACCAAATGCTCTGCTCTCCAACTCAACACCACAGAACTCATCATTCCAGCCTTCCTCCTTTCCATTCTTGTAACTCCTTTCCCCAAGAGTGGAAAACCCAGCTCCCATTATCCTCAGTATACTTACTTTCTTAAAGCTATAATGCACAGAAAATAGCTTCAGAATTGCTAATTCACACAACTACAAAAATCAAGTGTATTAGAGTTCAATATTTGTTTATAATTTGTTATCAATAGTCTGAGGGGACATAGTCAGAAAATAGTGTGCGAAAAGTCGTAATGTATACTCAGGCAAGCATAATTCCTGCTCTCATTCCTTCCACTCTGTTCTTATGTTCCCATCCCCTCCAGCCACCCCTACTCTCTGAAGGTAACCAATCTCATTTCCTGGATTATCCTTCCTGTGTATCTCTTTTTAAAAATAAGTAGATACATCTGTGTTTTCTTATTTCTTATTTTCACACTATAAATACTCCTTACCACTTTTCTTTGTTCATATGTATTATTGTATAATAATTGATATTGTATATACATATAGTAATATGTATAATATCACTTAATAATATATATCCTGGACATCATTCATCAGATCATAGAGATACTTGATCTTTTTTACAACTGTGTAGTATTCCACTATGTATGCATACTATGTACATTATTCAATCACTCTCCCACTTTAGGTGGCTTTCAGTACTTTTCAATTACAAAAACTGATTCAAAGAGTAATCTTAGGCATAAGGATTTTTATGTTGTTGGAAATGTGTCTTGAGAGTAAATCCCTAGAAGTTGCATACATGCATCAAATGTTAAACAAATATGTAATTTTCTTAGAAGCTGTTAGAGTTCCCTTTATATGGCTTCTACTAATCTGCACACTTTCCAGCAACATATGAAAGTGCCTATTTCCTCTAGCCTTGCCACCAGAATGCTGTGTCAAACTTTAAAATTTTTGCTAATCTGACAAGGAAGAAAATTTATCTCAGCACAAATTCTTTAAAAAAAATCTATTTAGTAAAAAGAAAAATTCTGGTATATAATTCCATGAACTTTAATGTATATATAGATTTGTTTAACCACAGTCAGGATATAGAACACTTCCCAAATTGCCTCATGCGTCCCTTTTTGGTCAAACACTCCCCCTACTCATAAATTCTAGACATCACTAACCTGTTTTCCATACCTGTAGTCGTGACTTGTCCACATGTCACAAATACATCTTGTCATAAAGAGTCATAAGAGTATGTAACCTTCTGAGATTTACTTTTCACTCTACATGATGTCTTTGAGATTCATCCAAGTCATTGTGTTCACCAATAGTTTGTTTTTTGTTGCATCCTAACGTATGGATCGGAGAAGGCAATGACACCCTACTCTAGTACTCTTGCCTGGAGAATCCCATGGACGGAGGAGCCTGGTAGGCTGCAGTTCATGGGGTCGTGAAGAGTCAGACACGACTGAGTGACTTCACTTTCACTTTTCACTTTCATGCATTGGAGAAGGAAATGGCAACCCACTCCAGTGTTCTTGCCTGGAGAATCCCAGGGATGGGGAGCCTGGTGGACTGCTGTCTATGGGGTCGCACAGGGTCAGACACAACTGAAGCAACTTAGCAGCAGCAGCGGCAGCAATGTATGGATGCACCACAACTGGCTTATCTATTTATCCGCTGAAAGACTTGGATTGTTTCCAATTTTTGCTGATTATGAATAAAACTTCTATAAAGAAGCATTTTTTTTTTTTTAAGGAAAATACTTAGAAATGGGATAGCTGAACCATACGGTAAACATAATGTTTAAGAAACTGAAACTAAAAAACTCCTAGAAGTGTGTTGATGATGACATTTTGGATTTGCCACCAAAAGCAAAAGCAACGAAAGCAAACCTAAATAAGTGAGAATTCAATTAGAAAAAGCTTCAGCACAGCAAAGGAAACCCTCAACAAAATGTAAAGACCACCTACTGAATAGGATAAAATATTTGCAAATCATATATCTGATAAGGGGTTAATATTCAAAATATATAAACAATTCATACAACTCAATAGCAAAATAAATAAAATGAACAATCTGATTAAAAAATGGACAGAGGAACTGAGTTGATATTTTCCTACGAAGATATACAGAAGGCAAAACAAGTATCATTTTAAAATTTTCATTTTTGCAGTAACAGTGCAAAGAACCAATGTCATCTTTAAAGGTACTTACAGGGTCCAGTGTTTAAGGATCCGTCTGCCGATTTAGGAGACATGAGTTCAATCCCTGCTCTGGGACGATTCCACATGCCATGAAGAAATTAAGCCTGTGCACCACAGCTACTGAGCCTGCGCTCTAGAGCCTGCGAGCCACAACTACTGAGCCCACAAGCCACAACAAATGAAGCACACGTGCCCTAGAGCAAGAGAGAACCCACTCCTGCAACAAGAGAAGCCACTGCAACAAGAAGCCCAAGTATGACAACTAGAGAGAGACTGCATAAAGCAACAAAGCTCATCACAGCCAAAAACTGACAAAGTATTAAAACAAAATTTTAAAAAAGGTACTTCAAAGCTTTGTTATTAAATTTCTGAACATAGTTTGAAGTTTTGAGATAATTCATCAAAAAAGTAAAATTTTCTCTAAATTTCAATTTCCAAACATTATATCAAATACACACACACACACACACACACACACACACAACTGGATTTCATTTAACTTTGCAGAAATTTTTTGCCTTCTTCAAACAGCTCTAAGATTTTTCTCTATTCTTCATCTCTTAGTAAGAATAGTACCCTCTTGAAAAGCTAGAGCACAGTGGGAAAATGATGAAGTGAAGTCGCTCAGTCGTGTCCGACTCTTTGTGACCCCGTGGACTTCTCCGTCCATGGCATTCTCCAGGCAAGAACACTGGAGTGGGTTACCATTTCCTTCTCCAGGGGATCTTCCCAACCCAGGGATCGAACCTGGGTCTCCCGAATTGGAGGCAAACGATTTAACCTCTGAGCCACCAGGGAAAAGGATGAAGCAATCAAAGAAGTGTAGATTATGAGAAAAACCTGTTAGTAGATTTATTGTTATTACTCATAGGATGATTATTACTTGCAAAACTATTTGCAGGGATTACTTTGCAAATTGCTAAGAAAAAATGTTTTCATAACACTGGAGGTAACAGTAGGTAAGTAAGTTCCTTGCTGGAGTTCATAAGTTGTGGGCTAAATATGATCCGGTTCTCATATATTTAGTAATCTTCAAACATTCCAAAGCTTGCAGCACTTTCAATTCACTCTCCTCTCCTTTTCCCCACTCTGTAATCTCCCTCTCTCTTTTCATCTCCACTTGCCCCCACTCTCAGCCAGGCCCTCAATTTCAAAAGCATATACTATACCTGTAGATAGGTTGATTCCCTCAATCCAGCTGTTTGTTTTTTTTTTTTTTAAACCTGTGTCCTGCTTCTATCATCCTAAACCAAGCTGCAACCCTAATTCTATAGCCAAACATGGCTCACTGTTTACCACCATATCAAATTGAATTTCCTTGTGCTTTTTCTGTATCTACCCTCAAGAGGCAGGACTGGCTACAAAATTTTAGGGGCTCAGTGCAAAATGAAAATGTGGCACCTCAAGGCAGGAAGGGCCCTGTGTAACTGCATGGGGTTGCATGGCCATGAAGTTGGCCCCTTCCACCCTAATGAGGACACTGTTCGTGCTGTCCAGCTCTTGAGTCTTCTCGCATGTTGTTCCCTCACAGCACCCAGCTCCTTCCCGCATTAAGCCTTACCCTTTTCATATTGCATCCATGTTGGGCAACAAGTTGAGGACTAACTTTTAGACATCTCTCTGGTCCTTCCCCCCCCTAAAGCCTACAGTAGTCCTAACCATTTACACACATTAATTTTGTCCCTAATTATATACTTCCCTGTGTTATTTTCTATGTCATTCATTCACCACCTATTGCGGGCCAACTATTTGCCTTGACTGGGCACTCTTTCTCTCCCTTCCTCCCTTCTCTCCCTCCCTCCCGAACTACACTAGGTACTGGGTATACTAAGTAGAGATCTTGTTTGACTTCTTCATCACTCCAACCCTAGAGATTCACATAGTGGCTCAGTGGCTCATGGCAGACACATACTGAACAAATACTTGTTAAATAATCGTTGAATAGTCTTTTCTTTCCACCACCTGGTGAGTTCCTAGACACCAAGAATGTTTTCATTTGTTCTAGACTGTTGATTGAGAACCTACTACGTGCCATACATTGTTCCAGACATGAAAACAGTTCCAGACAACTTCATTTATTCTATATTCCCTAGCAAATTATCTCTAGCACATTATTATAACAAGAGCCAACACTGACTGCGTGTTTTATATGTGCCAGGCATTAGTCTAAGTCTTAGCATCTGCCTGCAATGCAGGAGACTTGGGTTCGATCCCTGGGTCGGGAAGATCCCCTGGAGAAGGAAATGGCAACCCACTCCAGTACTCTTGCCTAGAGAATCCCATTGACAGAGGAGCTTGGTGGGCTACAGTCCATAGGGTCGCAAAGAGTCAGACACGACTGAGCGACTTCACTTTAACTATTATCTCACTTAATTTCCCCAATGATTCTATGAAATAGGTCCCATTATTATCCCCTTTTTATAGACGAGGAAACTGAGGCCTAAAGAGATTGACTAACTGGCCCAAAGTCAAACAGCTGTTGTGGTTTGAAGTCAGATGACCAGACAATATTCCAATTTCTTGACTACATGGCTATGCTGCCTCCAGTGAGTATGTTTTGACTGACTGACTTGATTGAACTAGAGATCAAGGAAGAGCAGGGCTGGTAGCACCACAAATCCATAAATAACCATCAAAGAGGTTGGGCTTTATGAAAAACAACAAATCTTTATACAACTCCTTGACCAACAACAGCTGTAATAGGTGCATTAGTTTTTGCAAGCTTATGCTACAGTAATAGAACATAAACTATGGTATCATTTATTTCATTGAAATCACTCAGTCATAAAGTGCTAAGGGAGACAGTCCACTAAGCCACCCATGGAGGCCTGGAGGAAAAGAACACTAAGTTCCTAAATGTTGGTAACTCATAGAGCAATAAACATATTTATTAGACTCAATAAAGCCTGTTGACACCAACAAGCTTACCAAAGCATTAGCAGGGAGAAAGTAAAAGGGTGGGAATGAGAAAATAGGTGGGCAGAAAATAGAAAAGCTGAGTCTAATGGATGCTGGGAGCCCCCAAGAGCTGCCTTGGCTGCTCTGCTGCTGTGGATTCTTGCCCCAAAAGAAGGCAGAACAGTCAAAATAAGCATTAAATTTAGCCAAAAACACGTGGAGGAACTTTTAGTCCTACGGGACTCAGTGAAATGGAGTCAGCAAGTCACTATCTGTCACACTTTGATTTGGATTCCACATCAAGTAAATGGGCTAGCATACTGCATGCAACTGGATGAAAAACACAAGGCCCAGGTTGACTCTGTGTGTTGTGTTGTCTTATGTTGTGTTTGGGAGATTTATGCCACTCACATAAGTGTGTGATAAGATTGCAAGGGGTGAAAGCAGCTATTAACACTGATTAACTCAAAAGTTGACCACCAGCACACACAGCTATTGTTTCCACCAGCACTCGTTAGTGATGGGCTTTGGCTGGCTGGCTTCACAAGAGACAAATGCCATTACAGGAGACCAAATAACCTTATTTAAGCAGTCAACAGATAATAGAGACGCTCCAGGTATTAGCCTGACTGCATTAGTTTGATTCGTTACTACTGTTCACCTTGTCCTGGCATTAATGGAGACAAAGGCTTGGAATTACTAGGAGCAGAGTTAAGCTATGGATTAGAGAAAGCCTGCGTGTTTCAAGGAAAAGATAATTTTATCTTGGCTTTCATTTCCATTTTCATCTTGCTTGATTTTCCCTCAAAGTTAAAGTCTAGTTTTCCTCCTGAATATCATCATATTCTCTCCAATATACTGACAATTGCTAAAAAAACAAAACAAAACATTATTTCCTCTAACAAGAACAGCCTTTATCTTTTAGGTTTTTGGAAATGATTTTAGGGGAAATATACTACTTACCATGTATATTATCTTATCTCTTGAATATTCTCACATATTATGAACTCACTTCACAATTTTATTATATTGTTATTAGTATCGGAAATATAAAAGTATGCACACATTACATTCAGAGTTATTTCTTCAATATGACAATTTCTGTATTTATTTTTTTCTGACTTCTGAATGCTCTTGTTTCAGTTAAAAGTGCATAATTTCTATTACAAACAATTTCAGTTATAAATATGTAACTTCCGTTTAACATATTTCAATTATATACAAAATTGAATTTTAAAAGCACATAAATCTGTTAAACTGTCACTGAAAAATACTGTTTCTTTCCTCACCAGACTTTTTACAGGTATAAGTTCATATAAGTAAAAAATAATTTAAATACATTATTAGTTGTTTATCAAGGTTTTTGATGCTGTTTCATTTTTTTCTAAAGTCTGTAAGTTTATAAAGAATCCTCATACTTCTCAGACTTGGGGGTTAGGTTTAATCTTAGATAAAGTCTACGTAAACTATGATTACTCTTTGAAAACTCTCAATGTATGAAAAGCTCTAGTTCAAAAATACTTAAAATATTAACATTGTGAAATAGTTATACATAGGACTTGCTAAGCCAAGCAAACATTAAGAACAAAACAGAACTGTATGTCTGAAACTGCAAGATGTTGGAAAGATCCACAGACAGTCAACTGTGATGACATTTAAAAAATAACAGCAAAAACAACAAATACATATACGAGTGTATATATATGTATGCATATACATATGCTTTTATACACAAAAAAGTGTATAAAAATGTTTAATGATGGTTATCTGTGAAGTAGGAGATTTGAGAGAGGTTTAACTCTTATACTGCTTGAATTGTTTATAATATGTAAATATGACCTTAGGGATTAAATTAAATGGCTATTTGAAAAAGCTTACCCATCACATGACCCTTTCCCCTCCAACCCACTCCTGATGACTTCTAGTCCTCCACTTTAATATAATTTCACAGGAACCTACGAACAGCAAATAAGTACCCGGTGGATAAACTGTGACTAACATATTTCATAAATAGGGCTCCAAATTGTATATTACTGAAAGCAATTCTTTATGTCAAAAAAAGCAGCTCCACAGTCTGACAGCAGAGACTTCCTCAGAAAACATTTAATGCCTCTGTTCTTCCATTTACTTCCCTGCTGCCCTTCTCTTTCTCTCCCTCTCCATCCAGCAATAGTGAAACAGGATAAGCACAGCTTACTGCTGACACAGAGCTTACTGGGACACAGAGCGGTCTTTCCTCCAAATTGTTCTCAGTAAATGTTTTTTTAAAAGCTCTAAAATCTGAGTCATGCTACTTTTCCTCATCAGAAAATGCAAACTCCTCTAATCTTTCTCATGCAATTTAAAAATTAAAGAAAAAAAAAACCATGATAGATACAGTAATTCAGTGAGAACCTTCTACTCTGGTCCTTACCAGGAGTGAAAAGAAGAGAAGAGGAAAGAAAAGGTAAAAGGTAGAAAAGAAAAGGGAAGCAAGGGAGAATTCAATCCAAATGGGTGAAGTTGGAATACAGCTGCCAGGAAACAACGTCAGCGTCCTCCAGCTTATATTAAACAGAACATCCACTCTGGCCTTCCATTTATTAAATGGAAAGCAAATCCTCAGATTCCCAGTAGGGAACTGACAGGAACCATGGCAAATGCAAAGAAAATACAGTTTTTGTCCCAGAAAGTGCCCTGGTTATTTCCAGTGACAATGTCAGAACACATACAAAAGACAGGACAGTTATCCTACCTCCTCAGTCAACATATTGTTTGTAACAAAACATACAGATGATTAACTGGAAATCGATATAAGCCAGATGATCATTCTCATTTTGATGAATGAGAGTAAAGCATGATATTCAGTGGACTAGAAAAATAACTAAAATTTGCATTTATTTGTAGCTCAATTCTTTTGCGCAATCCAATACTAATGGAATGAATAAGACGATTGATGATTTTACATCTTTACTTTGGCATGATAACTTTGCTCAATAAAAAACTTGAAACTAGTGTGTTATAAGAATTTGTATTGATATATGGTGAGAAAATCTCACTGCTTTATGCCAGAAATAGAGAAACAAAAGATTCATGAATAAATCATATGCTATATTAAGTATAATCACATTTCAAAATGCAGTTGAAGGGAATTTATTGAAACAAATCACATCTTTGTCCATTCTTCAGACTATTTGATTGAATTATTTTGTAAATGGAATCCAGTTGTAGAGTCAATTAGCTATGAGTTTACTGATTTTAATAAACTAATTTATTTGATTAAATTTGCTCACCAAAAATAACTGGCTTTTTCTGCAAATGTTTATTAAAATATATAGAAAAGGCCTTTATTGTAACTAACAGTGCCCAAGTATAACAGGTGCCATGTTATAACAGTAATTATTTACAATATATTTCCCAATAAAAATGACAATACTCAGATTAAACACAGAAAACATAACATTTTCAATACTTGATACTTCCAATTAATTCTTCATGTTCTGCAACTGGAAGATAATTCCACATGTTTAGTTTTCTATTTATTCCAGGAGATCTGTGTTGAAATTTTTTTTTGCCATTAGAAACTGTGACTCTCTATGGGACCTTTTCAGCTTTGCACGCCGATTTTGGAACCAGATCTAAAATCAAGGGAAGATAAAACAGACCTCAGAAATGTTATTTTATTATTAACATTTTCATTGCTAGAAGTAATAACTAAGTCTGAAAATTTACCTGGATTCTGTCCTCCTCTAGGTTCAATTTTCGAGCTAATTCTTCTCTGATATCAATGCCAGGATAGCAGTTTACTCTAAAGACATTTTCTAACACTTCAATCTAAGAATAAGGAAATAGTTATTTAAAATGTTGATCTGTCATCATAAAATAGACTTCAATGTGTATAGCAAAATAATTGCATTCAAATCTTGGGCGATTAATCTGTAAGCCTTTTTTTTTTTTTTAATAACTATCCAGAAACTGTTAAAGGGGACAGAGAGAGAAAGAGAGAGACAGAAAGAGATATGGTCTATTGTTTCATTAATAAGGCTTCTAAACTGAGATCCCAAAGTGGATGGGCTTTTTGCCCAACAGGGCATCAGTTAAAGCCTTTGTATTAAGATTACTGGCTGAAAAAACTTCCTACCTGGTTTTGAGTAAAAGCAGTTCTGGGTCTTCGGCCTCTATACCAACTCAACTCTCTTTTCAAAGAAAGTCTCTCTGAGGTGCAAAATAATCTTCGTATTTCCAAACACTTTCTTCCGGCACTGAGTGATCCATAGTTTGTTGAGGTAACGAGATCCCACTGGGAAGAGTTGGGACATGTAGACATAGGTTAACATCTTTCCCTAAAAAGAGGAAAAAGAAATCTCATTTTAGGTGTCCATTTCTATATTTTACAAAGTTGTATAAGAAGTAATTTCAGAAACTTGTCTCTAACTTTCCTAGAACTCTTCTGGGTTTCACAGGAGACCAAAACCTAAAAAGCAAACAAAAATGAGAGCTCTGTCTTGCTGATAGAGAATACATTCTGACCTCTGAATGTCATTTATTCTTCCAGTGAGAAGATTTAGAATATATGACATGGCAAAGAAACCTAGAGCTCTTCTGAAGTAAATGAAGGCTACTGGCATTTCTCATGGGTGCACTTCATACCTCCTTGGATCTAAGGCCAATGTTCTTTTTATTTCCCATAACACTCAGATGGAGGCATTAAAAGTGGTAGATATTTCAATTATGTACTTGGATGAAAGTAAAGTTTTTCTCTATGTAATATGAAAAAAAGAGAAAAAAGCCAAATTAAACACTGTAAACAAATTAACAAAGAAATTTAAAAATTAAGTTGTGGCGTACCTGAAGAGCCGCAGGTGTCTGCCCAGGGCCTGTGGGGTTTCTTGGATGGAACACAGTCTTTCTTCTGGTCCAGTCCTAAGATACTCTCAATTGAAAAGGGGCAGGGTAAGGGTTTGCTTTCCCCAAGCTGAGCACCTTCCTGAAGGCTAGGAGACATCCTTGCGTGGGCTGCACAGAGCAACAGCTCCAAGCCTCCCTGGCTGGCTCTGCCTCACGTGTCCAGGGCTGGACCTTCCTGCAGTTCACCTTACTGCTCCGCTGACAAGGGGGCTGGATTTAGAACGTCACTAATTAAAATCCCGTTTCAGAAAGTTTTAGCATGACAATGCACACTGGCCCAGCCAGCAGCTCCAGGAGTTAATTGTTTATTTGTTTGCAAGTAATTAGCAACTAAGGCTACACCACAGGGGCCACCTACAGGGACAAAAAGTGTTATCTCTCCTAAACAGAACACAGACTTAACTTTCTCAAAAGAAATGATGCACACAGACTAGCACTCCTCTTTTATTTGAAATCATCAATGTATAAAATCATGCTTTTTATTCTGAAGTTTATACTTTCACGGACTCCAGTTACCTAAACATACAGGCAAGACAGAAGAGCAGTCAAGTAGTAAATAATCTAATTTAAGTGAATTTTCTTCCAAAGACATTGGAAAAACAATAATCTCTTAATGCTATTACAGTAATTCTGATGAAAATGCCCATTTTTCACATGCATATGTAATAGTGACTGTTGTCAATGAAAACACAATAGTATTTGGAGTGCAGCATACTGGAAAAGGTTGGCAATGTTATTAACACTGAGTGTAATTTTCTTCCAAGTGCCTGGATTAACTCACAAGGAACAGTTGCACCAAGTATTTTAAATAATTAATGAGTTAATTCTCTTATTTCATCTTTTCTTTTAAATGAGAGAGATATAAGTTAATATTAAGATTCGAATATAACTACCTCCAAGCGACTTAAAAGTATGCTTATTCAAACTAAAGGAAGAATTTCTCTCCCATCAGTTGTTTCAAAGAAAAATACATAATTTATCTTTTAAAGAAAAATTTTTGTTGATATTTTGAGAGTGGATGGTTCTCATGAGGACAAGAAGACTTGTGAAAAATAACCAAGAACAAAATATTTTCATTTCATCATCCTAAGAAAATGTGAAATTAAAAGAGAAATACAGCTGCTAAATGAGAAGATTCTGAAGAGACCACTTCTCACCAGAGTTGTAACACTTTTAGTTCTTGTACTCTCTTGCTCCTCTTCTTTTAATACCTTCTTGATGATAAATTTAAGTGCTCAGTTTTATCCAGCATTCAAACAACTACTGGGCTTTCCTTGTGGGAAGAAGAAAAGTAGTGTGTGCTCAAGGAGGAAATAGCCTCTACAGGACAGAGCTGAACTTTATCAGATTTTGTCCGTAGTGATGTCACTTCCTATCACGATGTCATAAATACCAAGCTTAATTCCTCCTTATGTGAGCTCCAGTGTGAACAAAGGGTTCACATAGAAAACAAAACATGCACACAAGATGGAGTTCTAAATATACAAGTAAAGCCATTCTGACAATGAATAAACTAGTAAACATATACCCTCATGGAGGTTTTGCCTACAGAGTCTTGGAAGGTAAACAGTCAATGGTGGGGGCTCCCCTACTCTGGAGTGACCTGGAGAAAGAGACTGATTCAGGACCTTCCAAATTCTTTCCTTTCCTTTGAAACATTGATTCATTGATTCATCCCACAAATGGAAGAACATCTACTGTATACCTAAAAACCAGACAGGATCCTTGTCTTCATGTGCCCATGAAGCTCATGGTGGTGGCAGAGGTGGGAGTTAGTGAGACAGCCAACAAATAATGACTGTAAATATTAATAAATAAATTATCTTGTACATTAACCAGTGATGAGGATGGAAAAAGAAGAAAGATGAGCCAGGAAAGCTGGCTCCTCAGTAAGGAAGGAAGAAGGCGGCCTTACTGAGACCTTCGACCCCGCAGACTAGGGCCCTAGAGTCACACGCTGCAGAATGCCACGGCACAGGCTGAAGCAACTCCAGTCCCCAATTTCCTCTTTATCAACACAGACCCTGAAATATTTTATTTATCCTGAGGTGATTTTATGTGGACTTAACACCATTTTACATCTGGATGAGTATAAGAAAATAAAAGATAGCAAAGAGTTTCTTTAAAAAACTGGAGGCAAAAAAAAAAAAAAACTGGAGGCAATGTTTTCTCACATATCCACTCAACAGACTTTTACAGAGCACTTAACATGTGTCAGACACCATTCTAGGATTAGGAATGAACAAAAGCAAGGTGATTTCAGAGAGCGATAAACTCACTGCAAGGAATAAACAAGGTGGTGGTGATGAAACATAATGGGGGTGGGGGTGGAGTGAGAAGAGGGTCTTTAAGTATTGATGGTCAGGGAGGCCTCTCTAGGAGGTGACATTTTAGCTGAGGATAAGAGAACGCTAGCATGCCAAGATCTTGAGAAAGAGCATTCCAGTCAGAAGGAACAGCAAGTACAAAGGTCTTGCAGCTGAAAGGTATTGGAATATTTGAGGAGGAAAAGGGCAGTTAGCCAGAGAGCAGTGAGTGGTACCAGATGCTAGTGTTTGGAGAGCCAGGCCTGGCTGGATAATGGATGTACTTATGAAGACCTATAAAGACCGTGGTAAGGAGTTCAAGTGCAAAGGGAACCTGGCGCAGGGTTTTAAGCTGGGACTAATATGACAGTCTGAGTTGTTTTTACTCACAACACTTCTGACACCCAATGTATATGGGCTTTTCCACACCAAGCGATTCTCCAGTTCTCTGTAGACATCAACAGGGTATCCTACAATTCAATTCTGACCCTAACTACCCCACAGGTTAAGGGCTCAGTCCATCAAGACTATAGATACCACTTGCAAGTCCCAGGTTGCCACTTGTACTTCTGAGTAACCGACTGTAAATTCAGAGTTCCCCTTCGCAGGTTCAATTATTTGCTAGAACTCACGCAACTCAAGAAGGCATGCTGTTTACGTTTACTAGAAAAGCTACAATTCAGGAACAGATGGAAGAGGTGTGTAGGGCAAGGTGTGGAGGAAGGGGCACAGAGGTTCCATGCCCTCTCTGGGCACACCACCCTCCCAGCACTTCAATGTTTGCCAAGATCAGAATCCTGATCTTTTTTTAGTGGGTTTCTTTATGGAGTTTCATTATAGACACAAGATTGATTAATCATCGGCTATTGGTGACTGACCTCAATCTCTAGTCCCTTTCCCCTCCCCTGAGGTTGGCAGGTGGGGCTGAAAGTTATAAGCCTCTAATCTAGGTTTGGTCTTTCCTGTGACCAGCCCACATCTTGAAGTTATTGAGAAGCCCACCAAGAGTCATGTCATTAGAATAAAAGATGCTCCTATCACTCTTATTACTCAGGAAATTCCAAGAAATTTAGTAGCTGTGTGCCTGGAACCAAGACAGAGACTAGATATATTTCTCTTTATAGCACAGATAGGATTTACAGTTTTAAATCCCATCCTGGCTGCTACACAGAAAGAGATTGGAGAGTGATGAGTGTAACCAGTGAAATCAAAGATCACCTGAGAGTTGTTTATTCACTACATTCTCACTGAGCATATACGAATACAAGGCATTGTTCTAGGTATGATGAGGAGAGATAACTGTCCAGGGGCAAGAGATGATGGCTAACAGTGGATCTGGGAAGTGGTCCAATTCTTTAGGAGGTTGTGGGAGACGAAGTAATTGAATAATTAATTAGTTGCAATTCTTTAATCCCCACAATACATTATATAGCTATCCCCTTGCTGTGGCCTCATCGTGGATACAGTGTACTTCCCACCCCTCAGCTTTGGGCCTGTCCATGTGACTAGCTTCGGTCAACGGCAAGTGTTGTGACTAGAAGCCTGAAATATGACTGGTTTGCCCCCCTGAGCTTCTGATATCACTGGGTGGTCATCTGTGGGGCAGTTGCTGCCTCTCAGCCTAAGCCCTAGAATAAACACATGTGAAGGAGACCCCACCCCATCCTGCAGCTTGAGCCCAGGCAAACTCAGCCAAACACCAACTGACCTGCAGTTTCATGGGTGAGAAAAATAAATATTCATTGTTTATTAAGCTACTGCGATTTCTGAGGTTATTTGACATACAGCATTGTGAAGGAAACAGCTCCTTCATGTGGGAACAGAAAAACACATCTTGCTGGTGGATTGGTAGAAATGAAGGAAAGAGAGGCATTAAGGATGACTGTTTTTTTGGCTTAAGCAAAAACAGTGTCATTTATTGGGATGTGGAAGCCTGGACTAGGGGAGGAAAGGTTTGGGGAGAAATGAAGAGTTTCCGTTTGGATTGCAAGTGGGCTCCTGGATTTCTGAGTTTGAGCTCAGGGTTGAATCTCTAAGTTTGTGCATCACTAGCACAAATCATATGTATTAAAACCATTAAAAGCCAGAGGTTTGTATGAGATCACCCAGTCAATGGCCTAGACACAAGAAGGATCTTAAGACCAAGTCTGAGGTATTTCAATATTTAGAAATTGGAGAAGATGTGCTGGAGAAAGAACTGGAGAAGGAAACAGGTAGTAAGCCAAGGGAAAAATCTGGAGAAATGATAATCAACCCAAGAGAGAAAAAAGGATCAAGGAGAAAGATGGTTACAACAATATCTAAATGGTCTCACTGCAACCATTCTTGATCCCTTATGGTTTTCTATCAACACAGTAGCCAGCAAGAGGGATTATTTAAAAACATATCCGGTTCATGTCACAACTCTGCTCAAAAAATGGCTTCCCATCTCAGTAAAAGTCAGTCTTTATAGTGTTACACAGGGTGTCACATGATCTGCCAGCTCCCCTTCCCGATCTGATCTTATCTTTCATCATATCTCCCATGCTGACTTTGTTCTGGCTACACGGGACCTCTCCTCTTCCGGAAAACACAGTTACAGTTCTGCCTCGGGCCTGTACACTGGCTGTTTTCACTCCCTAGAATGTTCTTCCCTCACATATTCTCACAGTTTACTTACTCTGTTACCTCCTTCAAGTATTTTCTTAAATATAATTTTTTCCAATAAGGCTTACTCTTTCAGTCCCTTAAAAAATTTCAGGAGTCTTGATGCCTTTTCTCCTGCCCTTTTGTCTTATTATATGTTTATCTTGTTTCCTGTTTATTGCCTGTTTCTTATCTTTAGAATTTTTGTTTGTTCTAGCATCCACAACAGTGCTCAGCTAAAACTAAATGAAATAATAAATGAATGATCAGCTGTGTCAATGCTGCTAAGAGGCTGGGTAAAAAGAAGACAGAAATGTATCCACAGATTTGTTAACAAGGGAGTTACTGTCAACTTTGGCAAGCTGGAAGGGTAGAGAAAAAAAAGCCAAATTTGAAATAAACTAGAGAATGAATATTTCTGTTATAGCAATACGCTGGGCCATATTCCTTGAAAGACTCTTGCACTACAAAACAATTAGATCTTGTATAAAATATATCTTCAAGTGCAATGCTAGATCTGAAAAAGTAAGGGAAATTTTGTTTCCTCACCACACGAAACAGTAAAAACCCAACCACCAAGAACTGAACTCAGAACTGGGAGCAGTGATCAGCAGACAAATGATAAATAAGAGGTCACCCATAAGAGCAAAAATCCTTAGCATCACTGAAACCAGGATTCTAACCCTCAGGCCAGTAGTAGGTAGGGGAGTTGAACAGAAGATTCTGACTTGAGGTCTCTTTAATATTGGTTTCTGGCAAAAGCAGACCAAACGCTCTCTGGGAGAAAGCCTCCCTAATTTAGGTCACAAAATTCCCACAGATTAAAACTAAGCAAACATAATCTCACAATCAAAGAGAAGCATGCACATGGGGGCAGCCACCATGATAGGCATAGAGGCCAACATGGAGAGGAACTGAAGTCTCCTGTCAACAGCCACATCAACTTGCCAGCTGTGTGAATATGCCACTTGGCAAGTCAATCTTCCAGCTCCATTCAAGCCTTCAGATGACTAAAGCCCCAGATGACATCTGACCACAATCTTAATGGAAACTACAAAACAGGACTGGGTATCCAAGTCACTCCTGAATTCTTGACATAGAGAAACAGTGAGAGGTATCAAATGAACACTAGTGTTTTAAACCACCAAGTTTTGGGTGATTTAAGCAGCACTAGATAATTTATCTAAAAAGCTCCATCATAAAAAACTGAGAAGGGGGAACCTGTAGGAAGACAAGAACAAAAGATAGAACACAAATTACCAATATTAGGAATAAAGAGGTGATACTGCTATAGAGACTACAGACATTAAAAAAAAAAGAATATAATGAACAACTTTATACCAGTAAATTCAGTAGCTTACATGAAATAGGCAAGAATTAAAAAAAAATATGATTACAAAAACTGAAACAACATGAAATGGAAAATATGACTAACTACATATCTATTAAAGAAACAGAATTGGCTATTAAATTCTTTCCCACAGAGAAAACTTCAGGCCAAGATAACTTCACTGGTGAAGTTTATCAAACATTTAAGAAAATCTTACACAAATACCAATCAAACAAACTCTTTCAGAAAATGGAAGAGGAAGGACCCTTCTAAATCTGTTTTATGAAGTCTGAATAACCCTGATAACAAAAAAAAATTTTTGTTTAATTATAGACAAATATCTCTCATGAACACTGACACAAAAACTTTAAAATATTAGCAAACTGAAGGTTGACACATATAAAAAGGATAATACATGATGGCTAATTAATGGCCACTAGAACATCTTTCCCAATGATTTCAAAATATAAACATCAAAATATACCAATCAATCAAGAAAAAGGTTGTGAAACCTTCCATATAATCAATCCTCAATATCTTTCTATATTTATTTTGAAATAAGAAATAAAAGCCCGACACACTAACACTGAAAAGATTATAGGAATTGTAAAATTGGAAGTCTATATTTTAAACATCTGTATGTACAAGATGAAGTAAAAATGAGATGTTTGTGTTTTATTTTGCTCTAGTAACTTGTAAATCAACTCAGGCTTTGCTAACATTTTCTAATTATGTATTTCAACTAAATCTCAAATCATTAACCATCAGGAAAAATGCCCAATGTCTTAGATGTTTTGGCAGTTTTCAAAAAACCAGTCATAGCACAATAAGAAAGAAAACCAGCGAGTATAATAAGAAAGAAAACCAGGCTGTGAGGATAAGAATGAAATGCAATAAGCAAAGCTTCATGATGTTAGCCTCTTACTTATGCATAAGAATAACACTGTTCTATTTGAGACCCTCAGAATTTTTAAATGTGTTTTCTAAAATATATAAAAGACTTTAGATTTTACTGTTAACACCTTCAGTATCTCCTGAAAAATGCCAAAGTATACATTCAATTAATATTTCTTAAATGAATAAATGAATGGATGGATGGATAGATGAGACTAGGAGGAGGAGATATTTGTAAATACACGTAAATGTTGTATGTTTGCTATTGTTGCCATTGCTTCTTAATGTGTAAGAGTATTCCCAGTTTTCTATGAACTACTTATATATCACTCTGGGTAATCGATAGATTAGACATGACATTCTGTAACTATAATTCAATAAAAGTGAGATGGGGGATTCCTTATTTTAAATTGGGGTATAAGACTTGGACTAAAGAAAGCTAAGCACTGAAGAATTGATGCTTTTGAACTGTGGTGTTGGAGAAGACTCTTGAGAGTCCCTTGGACTGCAAGGAGATCCAACCAGTCCATTCTAAAGGAGATCAGTCCTGGGTGTTCATTGGAAGGACTGATGTTGAAGCTGAAACTCCCACTTTGGCCACCTCATACGAAGAGCTGACTCATTTGAAAAGACCCTGATGCTGAGAAAGATTGAGGGCAGGAGGGGAAGGGGATGACAGAGGATGAGATGGTTGGATGGCATCACCATCTCAATGGAGATGAGTTTGAGTAGACTTCGGGAGTTAGTGATGGACCGGGAGGCCTGGTGTACTGCGGTTCATGGGGTTGCCAACAGTCAGACACGACTGAGCAACTGAACTGAACTGACAGGTGTTTACAATGTTCTGTTAGGTTTTGTAGTACAGTGAAGTGAATTGGCTATATGCATGCATATATCCCCTCCTCCTGGACCTCCTTCCCACCCATTCCATTTATCCAGGTCATCACAGACACCAAGATGAGCTCCCTGTGCTATACAGTAGCTCCCACTAGCTGCCTGTGGGGGACTCATTTAAAATCTGAGCTTACGATTTCAAAATCCTGAGGCACAATCCATGTCTGTGATACTCTGTCATTCCTAAGGCCACTCGGTTCAATTCGGTTCAGTCGCTCAGTCTTGTCCAACTCTTTGCGACCCCATGAATCGCAGCACGCCAGGCCTCCCTGTCCATCACCAACTCCCGGAGTTCACTCAGACTCACGTCCTAAGGCCATTAGCCTTCGCTATTACTTGAAACATGTGGTATAATCCTCAGTGGTTACAAGGTTGAAGAGAAGAATAAGCTTTAGTCACTTAATCGTGTCCTACTCTTTGTGACCCCATGGACTGCAGCCCGCCAGGTTCCTCTGTCCATGGATCCTCCAGGCAGGAATACTTGAGTGTGTTGCACTTCTCTTCTCCAGGGGATCTTCCTGACCCAAGGATCGAACTCCGGTCTCGTGCATTGCAGGTGGACTCTTTACCATCTGAGTCACCAGGGAGTTGGGATTATTTCACACATACTTTTGTCTCTCCTGGCAACCATCACAGTACTCATCAAACATAAGATATTAAATAAAGATTTGTAGAAAAGTTCACTCTATTTATATTTAGAAAACATTTTAGGCTTTTCTCAATCTCAAAAGATTATAGTTTCACATTTGTACATTTTCAAACCAGTCAATATTGTTTTCTGTACAGTGCCTCTTATATATATCAAGTTCTTGGTTTTAAAAATTTGATATAAAACTATCTAAAACATTGATGCCTTTTGATTTTAAAAAATTTGTTTAATATTTACTATGGTACATGGAGTAAAATGATAGTTTCCTTCAATTCTATCCCATTTTTACTGTCCAACCCACTGGCCACCACTATTAACAGTTTAGTGCTTCTTCCTATCTTTTTAGAATGCCTTGACATAAATAGGTAGCTGCCCACACACGCTTTTATCCACAGGGAGCCAGACAAACTTACTGTTCAGCAATGTGGTTCCCCCACACTGACATGACATAAGCCAATACAGCTCCATCCCATGCTTTAACAGCTGCCTGATGCTACAGTAAGTGGAAGAATCACAATTTACTGAACTACTCCCTTGATAATGGCACTTGGGTGTCTTCGATTTTTTAAACTCTAACAAACAATGAATATCTTCCTAGCACATATGCAGGAGTATTCCCATGAAAAGGTTTCTTTGAAGAATATATTATTTTTTTGTCACCCAAAAATAAACCAGAATTTATTATGAAGAAAAAAATAATATTCTTTTTGTGAATTCTGCCATATTTCATTCCAAGAAATCTTTACCAATGAACGCTCCCACCCAGTATAGCCCCTGTCTTTATGTCCTCCCCAGACTGACTTTGAGGACAAGAAAATTCAGGGCTAGGTTAAATAGACTCAGGATTTCCCTAGACTCAGTAATCAAAGATAAAACAGTTCAGGATTTAAGGCTTCCAGGGGCTCAGGCCTACACGTTAGTGTCACTTAATCTAATCATTGTAGATTAAATTAGAGTTGTCAGTTAACTTGAGAACCTGATTGTCAGTTATAACATTGTTTCTGAAGGATAAATGCCATGGTTTTCTTATCAACTTAAAAACAAACTTTTAAGTCACAAGAAACATTTATTAAACTCCAGCATGTACAGGGATGTACTAGGTAACCAGGAGATGAAATGATTTCTGCCCTCAAGAAACTCATGATTAAGAAGGTAGTAATTAACATTAATTTTGTTAGGTGTCATGATGTGATTATGGTTACATTTACCAAAAGTCCCTCTAAAAGATTCTACTTAAATATTTATAGGTGAAATTTCAGAATGTCTGGGTTTTAGTTTAAAACACTTCAGAAGGGCTTTGCTGGCGGTCCCAGTGGTTAAGAGTTTACCTTGCAATGCAGGGGACAATGGTTCGATCCTTGGTCTGGGACAATCCCACATGCCATAGAGCAACTAAGCTCATGTGCCACAACTACTGAAGCCTGCACACCTAGAGCCTGTGCTCTGTCTGCAACAAGAGAAATCACCACAATGAGAAACCTGACCACCACAAGGAAGAACAGCCCCCACTCGCCCCAGCTAGACAATGCCCAGGCATAGCAATGAAGACCCAGCACAGCCAAAAATAACTAACTAAAATTATTAAATAAATACTTCAGGAAAACAAGAAAAGAAAGATATTGAAGCAAGTGTTGTAAAATGTTGGTAAGTGCTTAATTGGAGTGATGGGTATATGTGGATTCATTGTCTCTAATGAATAAAAATATAATATCGTGGGTTCACTATTCTCTCTACTTTTGTAAATATAAGTAGCACAATTCTCTTATTCTTCTAGGAACACCAATAAATAAATACAAAATTTTAAAGAAGAAGTTGTGCATGGGAGCAAACAGGGGCCCAAATCAGCTTGAGTGAAATGAAGAGGACTGATGAGTGGTAAGAACCTAACTCTGGTGTCACACTACCTGGGTCCAAATTCCAGCACTGACTCTTTTTAACTATGTGACCTTGGGTATGTAGCTTAGCCTCTCTGTGCCTCAGTTTCCTCTATAATTAAATGGGGATAATTGAGGATCAAATGAGATTAATACTTGCAAAGCCCTTGAAATAATACTTGACACATAGTAAATGTTATGTAAATTATTTGTTATCATTTATCCCATTATCAATGTTACTAGAAGGCTTTTCAGAAATGTCTTCAGGTAGAGATGTTTCGAGAAAAGGTCAGAGAAAAGCAACATAATGAAGGCCAATTAGGTGTAGTTATGGGGGGGTATTTTGTGTCTGTGTGTGTGTCTGTTTATTGAGGGGAGTAAGAGGGAGAAAGTGACTGTGATTGCCACATTTCTAGTTTCTGTGACCAAATGGATAATGTTATCAGCTGCCTGCCAATGTAGGAGACCCAAGAAATGGGGGTTTAATTCCTGGGTCAGGAAGATCCCATGGAGAAGGGAATGGTGACTCCAGGATTCTTGCCTAGAGAATTCCATGGATAGAGGAGCCTGGCAGGCCAGAGTCCTGCTGTTGCTACATCATTCAGTCGTGTCCAACTCTGTGAGACCCCATAGATGGCTGCCCACCAGGCTCCCGGGTCCCTGGGATTCTCCAGGCAAGAACACTGGAGTGGGCTGCCATTGCCTTCTCCCGGCCAGAGTTCATAGGATCGCAAAAAGTTGGACACAACTGAAGCGACTTAGCATGCACTCACACATCATTAACAGAAGAAGTAAAGGTGAAAGAGAGTTTACCACTTGAAAATTGTGTTTCTAATCATATAAACAAATCACAAAGTATTTAGCAAACTGAATTACCTCAGAATGAAAATATAGTTCCCCAGACTGAGAAGGTAAAAAATTAATGAAAATTGGCAGCATGCAATTTAAATAATAAAGGTTCTAAAAATACTGTAGGAGAATTTATCTGGATTTGTAAACATTATGTTATACAGTTCACACATATAACCTAAACAAAGGAGCTTATTTTAGCACTAGAAGATAACCAGAAATAACATTTCCACAATCTAGCAACTCAGATATTAGTGGAATTGACTACTTTATTAAAGTAAATATATATTTCTAAATGGTTATAATTTATAAAGGCAGCTGTCATTTCAGCAGTGTTTTCAGTAGTTCTTCAGTTAGGATTTGTTTCATGTTTCCTTGTGATCTCCGAGGGGATGGCGCAGAACTGATGCTGTATTTTCATTATTTCCTATCAGGTAGCATATAATTTTGATTAGTCTCATTATTGGTGATTTTAACTTTCAGCATTTGATTAAGATGGTGTCTGCCAGGTTTTCCCACTAGAAAGTTACTTTTTCCCCCTTTATAAGGTAATTTTTTTTGGTGAAGTTATTTTTAAGCCTATGCAAATACTTTGCAACAAATGTATTAATTTATTTATATCAATATGAACTCATGGTTTTCTATTTTATTTAAAGAGTTATAATCTCATTACTTATTGTGATGCTGAAATTTCCCCTGATTTGGCTAATGGAAGCCCCCTTCAAGCTGACTTGCACTCTTTCCACACATCATTTTTTGATGCGGACTATTTCTAAAGTCTTTGTTGAATCTGCTACAACGTTACTTCCATTTTATGTTTTGGTTTTTTGGCTGTGAGGCATGTGGGATCTCCCTGGCCAGGGACTGAACCCACATCCCCTGCATTGGAAGGGGAAGTCTTAACCACTGGACGGTCAGAGAAGTCCCTTGACACATCATTTTTGAGCACTTTCTACCTCCTAGCACAAGGTGTCTCAAGTATATCTTATTCTTTTCTTGCTCCAGACCTAGAGTCAGCCATTTCTCCGAGCAGTCCTATTTCTTTTTAATGAACAATGGTGTTTGGAAGCCAAGGTATGGACTCAGATGTGCATCCACTGTTATTGGGGCATCTCTCCCAAAGGCTTTCTCAATGAAAAAGGTAGGCAATAAATGCAGGTATGTGACATACACACACTTATATCCAGTTTACCCCGATACATGTACTGAAACGTGTGAGTTCACATGTGCTGTGCTTAGTCACTCAGTTGTGTCCGACTCTTCACAACCCCATGGACTGTAGCCTGCCAGGTTCCTCTGTCCATGGGGATTCTCCAGACAAGAATACTGGAGTGGGTTGCCATGGGAATCTTCCAACCCAGGGTTCAAACCCAGATCTCTCTCACTGCAGACATATTCTTTACCGTCTGAGCCACCAGGGAAGCCATGCTGCTGCTGCTGCTGCTGCTAAGTCGTTTCAGTCGTGTCTGACCCTGTGCAACCCCATAGACGGCAGCCCACCAGGCTCCCCCACCCCTGGGATTCTCTAGGCAAGAACACTGGAGTGGGTTGCCATTTTCTTCTGCAATACATGACAGTGAAAAGTCAAAGTGAAGTCGCTCAGTCATGTCCGACTCTTAGCAACCATGGATACCTCTAATTCCAATCTAGCACTAGAGGGCTCATTCTAACTTTCCCTCTTTCCATACAGTATTTGTAATTCCCTTCTCTGACAGTGAGAATCCTGGCTTTTTTTATCCTTGATATATTTACCTATTGCAGGTATCCCCCTATGTAACCCAACTGCCACTGCTACCATCCCTTCCCCACAGAGATGCAGCCAGTTCTCAATCTGCACAAAAGCCCTCACCATGCTTGAACACCAAAACAGCCCTCTCAGGTATCCTCACCCCATATCTGCTCCAACATCCTATTGCCTGGGGTTGTCTCTCCACCAAAATGCCATTTTTGCCCATCTTTTGCTCTGACGCCCTGAACAGGCTCTGGCACTGCACACCAGGGCGCTCCTTTGTGGGGATGCCCTACCCGGCTTGCTGGACTCCAACACCTCATTCTGGGCCCCCATGTCTCACCACTCTGCATAGACTCCTACTTTATTTGGTTCCACCTAATGGCTTTAAGGGCTTTTCTAAAGCCCCTAAAGTGGTAAAGAATCTGCCTGCCAATGCAGGAGACACAGGAGACACAGGATCAATCCCCCGTGGGAAGAGCCCTGGAGGAGGAAATGGCACCCCCTCCAGGATTCCTGCCTGGACAATCCCATGGACAGAGGAGCCTGGTGGGCTACAGGCCACGGGGTCACAAAGAGCTGGATGTGACTGGACAACTGGGCATGCACACAATGGCTTTAGGGCTGAATTATTCAGAAAGGGAAGAGGAAAAACCATACACTTGTTTTTACATGAACTCACTGTCTTCTGTTATTAAGACATTATTTTTGCCCCTATATTATTTTGATCATGACTTAGCTAAGTCACTCATATAGTTTTTCCTTTAAATCAGTATATTTCATAAAGTACTGAGTTTACTTAAGACAATGTTAATTTGTGCATAATTTATGATATCTCATATCAGTAGTTTATCTAGTTTCTCCAACATTTGTTTCAAATCACAACCTCAATTAAAAGTGTTTTTATCCAAAATCAGGGTAGAAGTCAAAATCCTCACTTAGGCCATTAGGCTTTACATGATGTTACCTCCTCTTCCTCCTCCCCAACAGATTCCTCCACCCTGGCTCGCAGCTTTCCTGCCACTCTGATCTCTATGCAATCCTTCAAATAGAAAGGCCACTCCTGCCTTAGGGCACAGTGCCTCTACCCTGGTTCTCTTCCTGAAACACTTTTTCCTCAGATGTACTCATCGCTCACTCCAGTGATTCCTTCACATTTTTGTTCAGATGCCACTTTTTCAATGAAGTCCACTCTGACAAGCTTATTTAAAATTGCAACTGTTCTTCACCTCATTTTCCCTGTTTTCCATAGCACTCCCCACTTCCTAATATACTTTCTTATACTGCATATTAAGTTTATATCTCATTGTCCTTCTTCCTACCATTGCCACTAAACTGTAGCTCCACAAAGGCAGAGATTTTTAACATTTTGTTCATTACCTAATATTTGCTGAATGAAGAGATCCATTTCCTGAGGCAGTTTAAAATCCCAAAACTAAATTTAGGGCACCATCTAGTGTTTTTGGAAGGATGTGCTGATTTACTGTGAGACTAACTACATTGGTGGTGGTTTAGTCGCTAAGTCGGGTCTGACTCTTGTGACCCCACGGACAGTAGCCCACCATGCTCCTCTGTCCATGGGATTCTCCAGGCAAGAGTACTGGAGTGGGTTGCCATTTCCTTCTCTAGGGGATCTTCCCAACTCAGGAATCAAACCCAGGTCTCCTGCATTGCAGACAGATTCTTTACCAACTGATCTACGAACAGTACTGGTATACTCAATTCTCAGTAACTCTTTTTACTGCCCTCTGTAGTACTATAAAAAGTTAAAAAACAAAAAGTAAAATGATTTCAATACTTTACCAGTCATGGGACTTATTGGCTTCTCTAACAGCAATCTCTTTCCAATGACTTGCCTATTGCTCCCGAGAACTTCTGGGGAGTAGTAATGTCATGTAGGTCTATGTCTTTTAACCTTTGGGAATCTCCCCACTCCCCACTGCCAAAAAACAAAGACCAAAAGACAGAACAGCCTTTGCTGGTTTTGTACCTATACCGTTTCTCCAGAATAACACTCTCTCTCTCTCTCTCTCTCTCTCTCTCTCTCTCTATATATATATATATATATATATATATATTTTTTTTTTTTTGGCTGCAAAATTCTCTAAATCAAAGTGATAAAACACTAGCAAGGATAACGGTAATATTATTTAAAATACTATCCAGATTCGCTACAACAATGAAGAGAGTCTTCTGATTTAGAAAGAGGGGGAAATGAAGAAAATGAAAGCTGCTTTAAAAGCATTAAAACATTTAAAACGAAAAGAATATTTAGCTTATTTTTACTGAAAACTTATTGTGCCCAGCACTATTCTGAAAGCTCATTAAACATCTTCCGGACTCTATCATGTAGGTTCTCTACATTAAGCCCCACTTTTTAGATGACAAAATGGAGACACAGAGAAATTAAGTAACTTGCCTAAAGTCACAAAACTAGTAAAGACTGAAGCTAAGATTCCAAGTCAGCTAGGTTGGCTCCACAGTCCATGTCCATGAGCTCATGCTCATGTTTTCTTCACCTCCCCAAAGAAACAGGAATAATGCTGCTTTGGTTTCAAGGTTCTCAGATTGGTCAAAAAATTAGTTTACAATGTCCTCATCTTCCAAAAATGAATCAAGGCGATCATAAAAGAAACAGCCATATACAATTATCCTAGAAATAAAGTTTCATTCTTTTCAGAGTTAAGAAGTAGAAGCTATAGAATTTGCCTTTCTAAGGATTTATGCTTTAGCCATATATATACAATCTAAGAATGCTGTGGCAAACAGCAAAAACAACAATAGTATTAATATTAAGATCAAAGGCCAGAGGGTGGCTTGCACTGGCACAATGAAGAATCTGATAGTCCTGGTTGCCCACCCACCTTTTTTTGCAACACATTCCTCAGAACATTTTATTCTACTCCCAACTACCCAAAGCTTTTCCCACCTCTACCACTGGTTCAAATGTTTAAGAGTAGATGAAAGTGACTTAGGATCCCCAATTACCAATTAATATACTCTTGAATTTTGTTCAATTCAGTTGGACATAAGAAAAAAACCTGAATTATCTGTTAAAGTGAGTCTCATTAAGGAGTGATTTATTAGGTAACATCTAGAATTATTTGCAGTATACATTATGCTCTTGAAAGGAGTATGGATTACACCAGAATTTGAGATTGATGGAGTCTTTCAGGGAATATTTTTAAGAAGTAAGATTCTCAAGCTATCTAGATGATTCTGGAAATGGTGCCCCTTTCACCACCCTCAGCTGGAACTAAAGACTCTTTCCTCAATGTTTACTTGACTCTTTAACAGTCTAAAATACATGGTTATTTGGGTAAGGGAAACGGTTATCTTCCATTCTGTAGAGAGATTTTCAACATGCGGTTTGAGGATGAGCTGCTTTGGACTCACCTGCAAGATTCCCAGCCCTACCTCTGACCAATGGCATCAGACTCTTCTGCTGGGCTGAAGATAGGATAATCTGTATTGTAACAACCTCCCCCAGATGACTTTTATGTGTGCGTAAAGTTTGGTAACACTAACCTAGGGGGTCATTTAAAAAAATAAAACCACCAGTGTCATTTTGGTTATTGGATCCTTTCCTATAATACCACAGACCAGAACTTCAAGAAGTATCATGTAAAAACCTAATTATAAGATCAAATATAATTTTAAGAGACTAATAATTAACAAATCTTACTTACCAAACTATACATCGTTTTGTTGTAAATTATATGTGTGAAACGTCTCAGTGAATTCTTTGGCGGATGTCATTTAATCCTGCCTCACCTTCCATAAAATTAACTAGCTGGCCAGAGTTTTTTTTACTACCCACACGTGAGTCTCTAGGAACCCCTGAGGCATACTCTGAACAAGCCTCATTTCCTCTATAAAAGAAATCGAGTTTGATCAACTGTACAGAACTTAGGCTGATTAAACTTATACTAGCTATCAAAGGAAACTGCAATCTTGCAACTTTAGGCGTGTTTTAAAATAGGAAATACAATTATTTTTCTGGATGAGCAGACTGAACAATAGCTTAAAGCTACAGAATCCAAGTAGAAAGCCTTTTAAGAGTCTTCCTAGTTTTATAATTTGACTGAACTGCCTCTCCACACAACTGAATAGTCAACTTGTTTTTGTTTGTTTTTTAATCAGTTGAAGCCAGGAAGAATTCCTTGCTCCTCTCTGATAATATAATAGCCTCTTGAGAACCCTTTACAAAAATACAGTTTAGAAGCATGGAACATACAAAAAGGAAACCATTTAACTTGATGATAATACCCCACCCAAGTAATTCAGATACCTAAGATAATTTTTCATTGGAATTAGTTTGGCCAACAGGCCAAACTTCAGTTACACCATATAATTACTCTTCTTACACTTTTTTTTCATTTGTCATTTACTCCTGATTCTTATCAATTGTCACTAACTTTCTTTTCCTTCACTTACAACCTAATCACAGTTAACCAAGAATGTCACTTACTGTGAAAGTCTTCTTAATTCAGAGTCAGGTAGCATGCCACTGTGCTGATAGCGTAGACAAGAAACGTCCAAGGCCAGGGTTGTGCTGTGAGATCTGTACCATGCCGATGCCGGGTACATTCAAGCAGCTGGCAACCAGTAACACTGTAGGAACTGATTCCAAACTACCTTTCAAAAACTAAAGATCTCAGATACAGGGTGACTCGCTGATAAACAATTTAAGCGGAGAGCTCTTACTCAAACTTATTGAAAGCTATGAATAATCCCGTGAAACTACATTGCAACTTTTAAAATTTGATTTTTCCTTTAAGAGATTCTGGGAAAATCTAGTATTTTAAAGTAACTTCCATTCCAGTTACTGTATTTGGATTTGTTCCACCGTACCTGGATTCATTCCAATTTATCTATGGAACTGGGCAACTAATAGTCTTTATTTGGCATTTCTTATATTTCTTGAATGAAAATGGGATGGACTAGTGGGATTAATGGCTAGGTATTTAGAAGACACTAGTAATTCTGCCATTTTCTCTGTAGAATCTGGACACAAAGATGGACAAAAGAGCAGTTCTAACACAGATCGTTCTAGAAGTATAGCTCACCTTATCTCTCTTATTAAAAAAAAGTTAGATGCTGAATAAGCTATTTAAATATTCTTCCAAAACTTTAACAGAAATGCTAATCCGTTACTAACATAATAAATCCGTGTACTCCGAGTTTAAAACGATATTTTCACTTATGATTAAGAAGAAATATGGAAGTCTGAATTGTGGCATGTCAGTCTCTCAAGGACAGCTAAGAACTGATGAAGTGGCAGCAAAGTCGGGTTTTTTAATGAATATATTGATACCCAAGTGCTCAGAAAAAATTCTTTTCGAGTCTACTATCCACGAATTTACCAGAAAGCCAAGTTAACAACACAACTAATCTCGTAGACATCTGAGTTAGCCAGCACCATTTTGCTGTAGAGGGGAGACTGGACGCTGCGGGCAGCTGGTAAGGTTATAATCTGAGGAAACTAAAGGCGCCTGCAGAGAGGCCTCTTTCGTGGTCTCTGACGAAAAACGTTGAGGGAGAAGTAAAACCGCCCCAATTTCCCCAGAACGGTCCTCATCGAAGCTCTGGTTCCAGGAGGCGCACGCTTTGCTGAGATAAGACGCTCCCCTACGATTTATAGCCAATCGCTCGCGAAGGGTAGGTGTCGAGGTGCGCAAAGAAGGCCCCCTCAGCCGCCTTCGCCTCCTCCAAGTCCCTACATCTCAGGGGAGCGGGGAGCAGCGAAGGAACCTCCGGGCCAGCCCCGCTGCGCTGACGGGCGTCGTCGTGAGCCAATGAGCGCTCAGAGAGGCGGAGCAGGCAGGCCGGCGGGGCGGGATTTCCCGCGCCAACGCGCGGCGGCTCGGCGCCCGGCGAGGGCGGCGGAGCCAGCGAGAGAGGGCGGGTCGGGGTCAGCTGCTGCAGGCGGGCGGGTGCGGGGAGCTGTGGGCGGCCGCCTCGTCTCTTGCCGCCGCCCTCCGTTTGCCACGATGCCGGGGATCGACAAGCTGCCCATCGAGGAGACGCTGGAGGACAGCCCACAGGTTAGGCGGCGGGAGGCGAGGGAAGGAGCGGGGCTGGCCGATTCCGGGCCTGGCCCCGCCGCGGCCGCAGGTGCCCGCCCTGGCCCAGGTGGGCGCCGCCCCCCGGTATCCCTGCCGGTCGCGGGCGGCGCCCGGAGCTGCCGAGGCCGGACCGCCCTCCCGAGGCCCGCGTGGGCCTGCGTCGCTGGGCCGAGAGCCGCGCTCGGGGTCTGGGAGTCGGCGGGCGGCGAGCGAACCGCGCCGCCGTGGCTGACGGGCCCGGCGGTCGCTACGCGCGCGGGGCTCCCTTGTATTTGACAAAAGATGCTTTTTAATTGCCCTGATGTGAGGTGATAAATCCAGATCCTGGAATTTTCTTTTCGAAAACCTTTTCGGAGGAAATGCAGGAGGAGAAAAGACCCTGTAGACTTAATGATTTCTGATCAAGCTAGGGAAGGAAATGGACAATTTGGGGGGGGTGGGGGTGGGGAATCCTGAAAGTCTGTCAATTAGCCCGTGCGGAAAAGCCCTCGGCGAAGCCGATCACGGATCCCGGAGCCTCCCGGCCGAGTGTCGGACCCTTAGTGCAGCCGCTGTCACTCGGGCCGTGCTTGCCGAGAGGTGGACGGCGCCTTTGCGGCTCCACGACTGCTGCGCCCGGGTTGCAGACTTGGCTCTAGTAAACTCATCAAAATAAAAGCCCCGTGTTTTGTGCATTGGGGATGCTGCTGCTGTGGTTGCTCTAGCTTAAGATAGTCTCTTCCTTAAGATAGGAAGACGTAACAGGGACTTATGTTTTCAGTACTGAAGAATGAAATCAGCTATGTTAAAAACAACATGCTAGTAGGGGCTGGAACTTGGCCTGAGAAACTTCATCCCTGGGCCTGTCTTCTTACACAATAAGAGATTCGAAGCGATGTTGCTGTTGGGCTACCACTTAGAATGAAGAGAGTTTTCTGAAATGTTCATTTAGAACTACAGTTGCACATATTTCATGTGTCTTAATGGTTTAAATGACTCCAGAAGAACAGGAGGGAGAAGCTAGGTCTCACTTTCCTGTATGACTTGTCTGCCATGGATATGGTGCTAGTTTCGACTGCCAAGTTGGGAGTTGGGCTCTGATTGTAGAATTGATTGGGCATTTTTCACGCTAAGTTATCTTCACAGGCCCGATCCCTGCTGGTAATGTACTCTTATCAGCCTATACTAACACAAAGAGAGACCGACTTCTTGGCTTATTTTGACTGCCAGGATGATAGCCAGTTCAAATATTTAATGACTTCTGTAGTATAAAGTTATAAGCTACATTAGTTTCAGATGTTTAGCAAAAATTTTGTGGGATGTATTGGTCAGGTACACTTTGTCATTTTACTTTTTTTTATAAGATTCAACAGGCTGCCTTACCTTTCTTCTCTTACCTGGCCTGGCTTTTATAGCTGCTCATAAAGACTGCTCAGAATGGGTTACACAGTGCCCTTAGCCATGATTTATGAGGAGGGTATAATCTGTTAACTTATCTAATTTCTTGAGTTTTTCACACAGTAAGTTTACAACTTGAGCATTAGTTTTTTGTATTTTTTTTTCTGTTTTTTACAAGCTGTGCCATATTAGTATTAATTTTTAATGAAATAGCCACATTGATAGTCTTTCAATTTCTAGAAGTAATAAATCTGAACTAGTTAATATTTATTTGAGAAAGTTAATTGGGACAACTGGGATTTAGAAAGGGAAAACACTGGGAAGCAATTCTAGAGGAAAACTTGTGGCAAGAATGAAAGCCCTGGATTTGGGATTTAGGATATAGTCTTTACTGCCAGTAGGTACCTTCTACTTTATGGCAAGTCGCTTAATTCTATAAATTTCAGCTGTTATAGATAGTGAAATTTTAATCTTTGTACTTGATTATAAAAATAATAGTTGTTTGCTTCAGAAAAATTAAAGGTACAGAAAGCACAGAGTTGCCTGTCTAGCACTCAGGGGTAAATTCTGTTAATAGTTTGCTTTCTTTTTTGTAGGTTTTTTTCCTTTCTCTTACACCTTTTAATATGATTGAGATTATATCGTGCATAATGATTTTTATTTGGCTTTAACTACACATGATAACTTAAGTATCTTCACACATTATTACATACTGAATAAACAACTCAAAGGTCGCGTGTTTCCTTGACTGACTTAATATGGTTGTCCTGTTGTTGTACTTTTGTAGTTTTATATGGAGAGCTCAGATTAATGCTTTGGGACATAAATTTTTGTTCTTATCTGGACTGTTTATCTAGCATCAGTTCAGGTCAGTCGCTCAGTCATGTCCAGCTCATTGCAACCCCATGGACTACAGCATGCCAGGCCTCCCTTCCCATCGCCAACTCCAGAGTTTACTCAAATTCATGTCTACTGAGTCAGTGAAGCCATCGAACCATCTCATCTTCTATCATCCCCTTCTCCTGCTTTCAGTCTTTCCCAGCATCAGGATCTTTTCAAATGAGTCAGCTCTTCGCATCAGGTGGCCGAAGTATTGTAGTTTCAGCTTCAACATCGGTCCTTCCAATGAACACTCAGGACTGATCTCCTTTAGGATAGACTGGTTGGATCTCCTTGCAGTCCAAGGGACTCTCAAGAGTCTCTCCAGCACCACAGTTCAAAAGCATCAGTTCTTTGGCGCTCAGCTTTCTTTATGGTCCAACTCTCACATCCATACATGACCACTGGAAAAACCATAGCCTTGACTAGACGGACCTTAGTCGGCAAAGTAATGTCTCTGCTTTTTAATATGTTGTCTAGGTTGGTCATAACTTTGCTTCCCAGGAGTAAGCGTCTTTTAATATCATGGCTGCAGTCACCATCTGCAGTGATTTTGGAGCCCCCCAAAATAAAGTTTTCCACTGTTTCCCTATCTATTTGCCATGAAGTGATGGGACCAGATGCCATGGTCTTCATTTTCTGAATGTTGAGCTTTAAGCGAACCTTTTCACTCTCTTTCACTTTCATCAAGAGGCTCTTTAGTTCTTCTTCACTTCTGCCGTAAGGGTGGTGTCATTTGCATATCTGAGGTTATTGATATTTCTCCCAGCAATCTTGATTCCAGCTTGTGCTTCATCTAGCCCAGTGTTTCTCTTGATGTACTCTGCATATAAATTAAATAAGCAGGGTGACAATATACAGCCTTGACGTACTCCTTTCCCAATTTGGAACCAGTCTGTTGTTCCGTGTCCTGTTCTAACTTGCTTCCTGACCTGTATGCAGGTTTCGCAAGAGGCAGGTCAGCTGGTCTGGCATTCCCATCTCTTTCAGAATTTTCCACAGTTTATTGTGATCCACATAGTCAGAGGCTTTGGCATAGTCAATAAAGCGGAAATAGATGTTTTTCTGGAACTCTCTTGCTTTTTTGAAGATCCAGTGGATGTTGGCAATTTGATATCTGGTTCCTCTGCCTTTTCTAAAACCAGCTTGAACATCTGGAAGTTCTCAGTTCACATATTGTTAAAGCCTGGCTTTGAGAATTTTGAGCATTACTTTACTAGGGTGTGAGATGAGTGCAATTGTTAGGTAGTTTGAGCATTCTTTGCCATTGGCTTTCTTTGAGATTGGAATGAAAACTGACCTTTTCCAGTCCTGCAGCCACTGCTGCATTTTCCAAATTTGCTGCATATTGAGTGCAGCACTTTCACAGCATCATCTCTTAGGTTTTGAGATAGCTCACCTGGAATTCCATCACTTCCACTAGCTCTGTTCATAATGATGCTTCCTAAGGCTCACTTGACTTCACATTCCAGGATGTCTGGCTCTCAGTGAGTGGTCACACCATCATGATTATCTGGGTCGGGAAGATCTTTTTTGTACAGTTCTATGTATTCCTGCTACCTCTTAATATCTTCTGCTTCTGTTAGGTCCATCCCATTTCTGTCCTTTATTGAGCCCATCTTTGCATGAAATGTTATCTTGGTATCTCTAATTTTGGTGAAGAGATCTTTAGTCTTTCCCATTCTATTGTTTTCCTCTATTTCTTTGCTTTGATCACTGAGGAAGGCTTTCTTATCTCTCCTTGCTATTCTTTGGAACTCAGAATTCAGATGGGTATATCTTTCCTTTTCTCCTTTGCTTTTCGCTTTTCTTGTTTTCACAGCTATTTGTAAGGCCTCGTCAGAGAACCATTTTGCTTTTTTGCATTTCTTTTTCTTGGGGATGGTCTTGATCCCTGTCTCCTGTACAGTGTCATTTTATAGGATTTATCTAGCATAGAGTCTAAGAATTTGATAACAGAAAGGAGGAAAACTTTTAAAGCTCCTGATATAGATGTATTTATTAGATTATTTAATCCTAATCAAACGTGGCCTGCCAACTGCTATATAAAATAGAACTTGGAAGTTGTGAAGGACTACCCTGAATTACAGTTACTATTTTTAGTTTTGTTGTGTGTGCTAAGTTGCTTCAGTCATCTCCAACTCTTTGCGACCCTATGGACTGTAGCCTGCCAGGCTTCTCTGTGCATGGATTCTCCAGGCAAGAATTCTAGAGTTGGCTGCCATGCCACCTAGGGGTTCTTCCCCACCCAGGGATCAAACTTTGGTCTCTTATGTCTCCTACATTGGCAGGTGGGTTCTTTACCACTGGCGCCACCTGGGAAGCCCCTCTTTTTAGTTTTACTTTACAGTAACTAAGCATTAAAAAGAGGTATATTTGCAAGTCCAAATATAGATAATTGAACAAAAACATTTTTAGGTTTATCTTGCTCAAACTGTACCATTCTGCAAAAGATACCATTTGTTGAAGTAGGAAATCTGAAACCTATACTAGATACCTTATCCATGTTTACATATTGTTTTTAAGTCAGAAACTTTCTATTTAGTAAGAACAGATATGATCTTTAAAAAATAGTTGATTTTATGTGTAGATAAATATCAGTGATTCATCCAAGCAGAACTGGGAACTCCAGTCCCAAATGGAGGCTTTTCTCTTTGGCATAATGTGAAATACTCATAGATTATGAGGCGTACTTTTTTTGATTCACATTTTGATATCTCTTATATTGAGATGCCTCTTATACTTGATGTTGTTTTCCTTGTAAATTGCCTGCAAATGTACACACTTGGTTATTTCTCCTAGTGACGTGGCTGCAGCAAGTGCAGCTTTTCAATGTTCAGCCAACAAATCAATTTAACAACCACTTGAAGGATTATCAGTCTTGTTTTTTGTCTGAAAATATTTCTTTGACAGCCGGTAAAATGAAGCAAGTGTTGCCATCAAAACTTGCTGACTGGATATCAATAATTTGGAAGAAAATACTGGAGATAAAAGTGGAGCACTTCTAAGAAATATTTGTCACCTGCTTGTGGCACAGAATAATACTGGATGTGAAAACATGGCTAGTGATGACTCTTATGTCAAAAAAATATAAGAGTTGAAATTATAGGGACTTCCCTGGTTGTCCAGTGGTTAAGACTCTGTACTTTAAATGCAGGGAGTGCAGGTTCAGTTCCTGGTCAGGGAAAAAAACATGCAGCATGGTGCAGCCAAAAAAAAAAAAAGTTGAAATTTTAGAGTTGTATTAATTTAGGCAAATTTGTGTTTTCTTTTTTGTGTGTTTATATGAGAGTTATATATAAAATTCTGCAAAGATCTGTTCCCATGAATATAAAGTAAAAACTTCAAAACATAAGAAAATTTCAATTCATAGCTTAATTGCCAGCATATTTTGTTTGTTATACACACATGCTCAGTTGCTCAGCGATGTCCATCCCATGGACTGTGGCCCATGAGGCTCCTCCCTCTGTCCGTGGAATTCTCCAGGCAAGCATACTGGAGTAGGTTGCCATTTCCTACTTCAGGGGATCTTCCCGACCTAGGGATCGAACCTGGGTCTCCTGCATTGCAGGCAGATTCTTTACTGTCTGAGCCACTATAAAACTGGTGCAGCTCACAGTGGATGTCATCATAGATCCTATGAAATGGTACCATATTGATTACATTTGTGTAAGCTGCTAACTTTAAACAGTCATTATACAATTTTGAACTTGATATTATGAACTTAAAAACACAGGGAAGCTGTTTCAACCCTGTTTGAGGCTAAGAATATCTTTTTAAGTTTACTACATGTTTTTGCATAATGTTTTATTCCTTGAATTAGAATGATCATTTTTGAAGATAAAAAGAAAAACCTAAGTGGCAGATTTTTCTTAGGAATGGAACTACCTAAATAAGATTTCATGACGTTTTCTTTTTTACATATTAAAATAACGCTTGGGGAATGGGAGTAGGGCACTAGAGCTTAAAAAAAAAATTCTGTCAGATTTAAATCACTGAGGCATACTTCGGTTTCTTTTCAGAGTGTATAAATTTTTTTCATTTTTAAATCTTTGAGGCTTTGGGAAGTACAGGACTGAGACAAACTAGATTCACATACTGGCAGGATTTTGTGCTGCCTTTTTTTTTTATCCTAGTGACTTAGCTGCTTCTTTTGAAAATAGGAAGCTAAGGAAGAAGTTGATTTTTAAGAACCAATTTCTAAGGCTAAGGTGTAAGTTAACTAATTATACAATAAAAGTAGACCCTGATGCTGGGAAGGATTGAAGGCAGGAGGAGAAGGGGACAACAGAGGTTCGGATGGTTGGATGGTATCACCAACTGCATGGTGTTTGGGCAACATGAGTTTGGGCAAGTTCCGGAAGTTGGTGATGGACAGGAAAGCCTGGCGTGCTGCAGTTCATGGGGTCGAAAGAGTTGAACAGGACCGAGCGACTGAACTGACTGACAATAGAAGTACAAAGTTGCTTTTTAGATTTTAAGATGTAATTATCTCGATAATTGTTGAAATTTAATTCTTTGCCTGCCTATGGGATATAAAAAAGTGATCATAGTTTGCCTTAATACGCTGTTTCCTTATCTCTAACAATCTGAACATTTACTGACTGACAAGTTTTTACTCTGAAAGTGCAGGTAATCTTTACATGCCCATGCTCATTGTGCAAAAAAAAAAAAAAGCCTAACAATATAGAAATGTATAAGGAAGAAGAAAAAGTAACCCCAAAGTCTGTACTCAGAAAAAAATCTTGTTAGCATTTTACAGGCCACGTTGGGGATGGGAAGCGGCATTGAGGTGTGATTTTGGATTGCAGTGGGGAGGAGTTTGATATCAATACAACTAGAAGAAATTGGAAAAAGAGAAATAATCATACTAAATTATCCTGAGAAAAGATATTTAAAATATTTATACATGCAGTAATGTTAATTTAGTCTTATCAGAGTCTGTAGATTTAGTCTTAGTTTAATTGCAGACTTTCTAATTCATAAAAATACACCTTTGTTGCTCCTTCTGAGGTTTGTGTGACATAGTTGGAAAATCTCTGTATTAATGAAGTGAAATTGAGAATAAAGAACTCTGACATCTTGGCATTTTTATCAAAAGAGAGAAGATAAAACTCAGAACTTTTAAGAGTTTCAGTATCCTATGATTTTTCCTTCCTTTAGGGAAAAAAAAAAAGATTCCCACTTGATTTATATAATGGTTAACATAAACATACTGCTTTTGTTTTATACAGACAAGGTCTTTACTGGGTGTATTTGAAGAAGATGCCACAGCTATTTCCAACTATATGAACCAGTTGTATCAACCTTTGTTGCTCCTTCTGAGGTTTGTGTGACATAGTTGGAAAATCTCTGTATTAATGAAGTGAAATTGAGAATAAAGAACTCTGACATCTTGGTATTTTTATCAAAAGAGAGAAGATAAAACTCAGAACTTTTAAGAGTTTCAGTATCCTATGATTTTTCCTTCCTTTAGGGAAAAAAAAAAAGATTCCCACTTGATTTATATAATGGTTAACATAAACATACTGCTTTTGTTTTATACAGACAAGGTCTTTACTGGGTGTATTTGAAGAAGATGCCACAGCTATTTCCAACTATATGAACCAGTTGTATCAGGCTATGCATCGGATTTATGATGCACAGGTAAAGAACTAAAGGCTGACTCAATGCATTTATAAAACGAATCTTTAAACCCATGGGGACAGAAATAGTATGTCTCTTATTTACTGGTGTTAGCCCTGTCTGTGTTGCAGAGTATTAAACATTTGTTGAATAGATGAGTGAAGATTAAGTATTTTGTATTACAGAGCTCACATTTCCATTACTGGTGTATAGTTTGTAGCACTACAAAAGTGATGAATCATCTGCTCCTCTTCCCCAAACACAGTAAGGACTTTCTTAGTGAAACTCATTGATAGTAATCTTTGCCTAAGATTTGACTGAAAACCCCATATTGTCACCAGTATTTTCTCTAATCATGGTTTTAATCTTATGGGATACTTCCCCTTTTTGAGCAGAGGACTTGAAAGTAGCTAGCCTCTATCTAGTTAGAAGGCAATAAAGATTAGATATAGCTCCAGGTATCTTCTGATGAAGATATGAATTTTAAAAGAAGGCAACTAGATTTTTTAGTTGAACAGACAAAACCCTGTGTTTATGCACCTTAATTATAAGCTTTAACAGCAACCTGGGTCCTATGATAAACTCTCTTTGGGATTAATTAAGAGCACCAGTTTCTTTTTTATTTTTCTCCTTACTTTCTCTTCTTTCTGAACTCAAATGTTCATTAGGTACTTTAAAGTTACTGTGATAGTTATTTATTTTGCTTAGTGATAGGTCTCTCAAGAATTTGATTTCTGACTACATAGATTAATGTGTAAAAGAAAAACTACATTTGTCATTAACTCATCACTGAAAAAAGTCTTTAAAAAGAAGTATTGCCTTCATATGGCTGTGTTGCTGTACTGTATGACTAGGTTGACCACATTTTGGTTGTATGTTATTAAATGCTTCATAGTCTATTATCAGCATTTAGAGAACAGGGATAATCAGTCAACACTGTAGACTGTCTTAAGATTTTGCTAAATAACGTTATATACAGCTTACTTCTAGCTTTAACTATTAGTTTTTATTAGCTGAAAAGAAAAAGCACACGTCTGAAACACTGCTAAATTTCTTGCTGGTGTCTATTTCATGGTTTGAATCTCCCTTTAAGTGCTTTAGTTGTAGTTCCCTTTCCAGTGATTTAAGCGTCGTACAGTATTTAAGTGATGAATAAAAGTGGCATAGGTATCTTCAATTAAAAGTTTTTTCTTTATCTGTACTATTGTGTTAATTTGAATGTTCATCTTTTCCAGAATGAATTAAGTGCAGCAACACACCTGACTTCAAAACTTTTAAAAGAATATGAGAAACAGGTACCGTATATGAAAGTTTTAAAAATATGATTTAAAATGTGTCGTGATACAGTATCTATATAGATAAACAGAATTTCTTTTCAGTAATTCTAAGCATTTTAGAGCTCATAGAAGGTAATTTTGATACACTATTGAAATTCCATTATGCACTTATGACTAATTTTAATCACTTTATGTTAGAGACAGAGGCTATCTGATTTGCCTCTTTTTTCAAATGAAGAAACTAAGGCTTGCTCAAGGTTACACAGCTGGCTAGCAGAGGAACTGGAGCTAATTTTAAATATCTGAATTCCTAGTGTGGTGTGCATTCCTATATATCATGTTGATTGGTTACTTAGCAGACATTTTAATTAATGTGTACTAAAATTCTATGAACTAAACTATTTTATAAAAATGATGTTTTTAGAGCTTATTTAAAATTTGTGAAGTTTTCTGAAGTTATTTAAAAATGAAAATTATAATGCCACTCACAAAATACATAGAGCATTGGACCTTTACTTCATCTCTGTTCTCACTTTTCAGCGTTTTCCACTGGGGGGTGATGATGAAGTTATGAGTTCTACTTTGCAGCAGTTTTCAAAAGTTATAGATGAGGTAAATGCTTACTTTATTTTGCTTGGATAAGAGATCTTATAATTAAGTTAGTCAGGTTGTTTAGCGTTTATTGGGAACTTTTATTATGATTTTTATGAGTAAATCTCAATTATAAAAGATTACTATTTAAAGAAGGAGCTTGTTTAAAAATCTTGGTGACTGTCTTATAAAAATAACACTTTATATGTCCGATTAAAACAAATTGTTTTCAAGGAATAAGCGTATAATTGTGTTCTGTTTACTCTCATGTAACATTCAGCCTTTTATTGTGTTGTTTGATGTAGGCAGGGAGAGAAGAGTTAAGCTGTTAACTAATCATAGGACTGCCAGGGAATTCCCTGCCTGTTTTTTAATTGGGTTGTGTTTTAGTACTATATTTAGGAGTTCCTCATTCTAAAGAATACATGTCCCTTATCAGATATGTGACTGGTGAATATTTGCTGCTATTCTGTGGGTTGTTTTTTTGTGTTCTTGATAGTGTCCTTTGATGCATAAAAGTTAATTCTGATGAAGTCCAGTTTCTGTTTTCTTTGGTTGCTTATGCTTTTGTGTCATATCTTAATAAGTAAGTAAGTAAAGTCACTCAGTCGTGTCCGACTCTTTGTGACCCCATGGACTGCAGCCCACCAGGCTCCTCAGTCCATGAGATTTTCCAAGCAAAAGTACTGGAGTGGGTTGCCATTTCCTTCTCCAGGGGATCTTCCCGACCCAGGGATCGAACCCGGGTCTCCCGCATTGGAGGCAGACACTTTAACCTCTGAGCCACCAGGGAAGCCCTGTCATATCTTAATAACCATTGCTAAATCCAAGATTATCACATGTTTTCTTCTGAGAGTTTTAAATAAAACATTTTTGACTGTCACAAAATTATGTGATGTTAGTGTTCCCTTATGTAAATGTTATCAACATCTTTTTTTTTTTTTTTAAACTACGCTTCACTACAGAGCAAGTGAGATCTTAGTTCCCCAACCAGGTATCAAGCCTGCGACCCCTATAGTGGAAGTGCAGACTCTAAACTGCTGGATGCCATAGAAGTCCCTGTATCAACACCTTCTTACTTGATTTTTTGTAATTTCCATAATGCTGGTTGATTGTCTGTTTTTAGTTATTTGGGTTTTTTGATCTTTCTTTTACCAGCTTAGCTCTTGTCATGCGGTACTATCAACGCAACTTGCTGATGCCATGATGTTCCCCATTACCCAGTTTAAAGAAAGAGATCTGAAAGGTATTGAACTAAGCTTATGTTTACTTTCATTAGCTGTCAGAAGATCATTGCTTATGAAATGTATATCACTGTACACCTTAACCATTTCTGACTATAGCAAGTATCACTTTTACTTCAGTTGTTAAACATTTATAGAGGCTCCTGCTAGATGTTAAGCTATATATTGAGGAATACTGATATGAGTAAGATGCCACTTCCCTTGAAAAAGCTCAGAGTAGCAGATAGGTAAACATAATTATGGTACTCTGCCTCTTGTAATTTGGGATGAGCATGGTACAGTGAAGGCTGGCTCAGAGGAGGGTGTCAGGAAGGCTTCACCACAGATGTGACATGAGCATTGAACAATGAAAAAGAATTTGCCAAGAGAAGAGAGTCATTGTTTGATGAGAGGGACCAGAAAGTGCACAGTTATGGGTTGTAGAAATACATGGCTTGCTTTGAGAAATTCAGTGTGGCTGCAGTGTTGGCTGTGTTGAGGCATGGTGGGAGATACCTCTAGAAATAGATTAGATCATGCTAAAGATGTTGGACTTGAGCTTATAGGTAAAGAGAAGACAATGGAGGTCTTCAAGAAGTGAACCTATTCTAACTGTTTTTGGAGGACGGATTTGATGCTAGGAGAATGGACCCGGGAGTTGTGAGAGTGCAGTGAGGCAAGGCCTCAGCTGGGACAGTGGAATAGGAGATGAGTTATGTGGGTGGGTTGGAGTGATGGGAGGTATGGGGGCTGGCCATCTAACACCTCATGTTTCAGTAGCTTGTGGATTTTTTTTCCCCCGTTGCATATTATCAATTGATAAAATGAGAGCTTTATAGACTTATCGTATACAATACATAGATAGAATAAAAATATTGAGCTAATGTATCAGTGATGATAAAGTATTTAATGATACATGGAATAAAGACAGATGTATTTTAGAGATGGAATTAAAATGTCTTGGTAATCTTTAAGAATAATCTTTTCTAAGATCAAGAAACAAGATCTCTTTTCTCAGTCTAAGGGGACTGAATATCAAAATCTTGTCAATAAAATGTTTCTCATTCAGCATTTGAACTTATTAGAGTCAATATCAGAAGATCAGTAAGTTGGATTCTGATACTAAATCAGGATATTTATATATTTGAGAATTTGCAGTAGTTTTAAAATTTATTTTTCTGTCATAATTTGTGGCAAGTACAATTTCTGGTGGTGTAACACTTGCTAATGAAGGTAAATATTCCCTAGGGCTAGTTGAAACACAGGAACTTTTTCACTTTAAATGTTGAAGTTTGAAATATTACTTGGAGTTTTAATTGTAGCTTAAATTTCTAAACATAATTTAAGATAGTTCATAAATATGCTAAACTTACATTATTCTTGAACTTTTCCAGAAATATTGACATTAAAGGAAGTGTTTCAGATTGCTAGTAATGGTAAGTTCTTATTACTTTGTATAGTTATTTCTTGCAATGATGCAAATGATGCATTTCTTTATCAACACAAACCTGTAGCTAGATTTTATGTGATAATCAAAAAGAAATGAATCTAATTAAAAACTTAAGTGAATATTATTTAAATCTGTTGTTATTTAAGTTGCACTGTTTGTCCTAGTCCTAGAAGAAAAATTTTAAAGGAAGTTAAATCTTGTGGTTTGTTACCATCATGGTTCCTGAAAAGGTGGTATATATTTTTCCTTCCTTATTTTCCTGTATATTTCACATTTTCTTTAATGAATATTTGCTGTTTTTGTACTAAAAATACTTAAAAAAAAACTTTAGTAGACTACTGTTTCCTTGAAATTAAATGTTTTTACCAATTTAATAAATAAAAACATACTTTAGGGTGTTTCTGTGTGGCTGTGAGGAACATAAGGGTTCACTGATCACATAGTAGAGAATTCTTATTTTGCTTCAGTATATCTGTTGAAAGATGCATATGTGAAACCCATTAGAGAGAGCACTTAGAAGTTTTGCAAAGTATTATTGCATTGTTGTTAATAGTCATTTCTGTTTTCCAGATCATGATGCTGCAATTAACAGATATAGCAGATTGTCCAAAAAAAGAGAAAATGACAAGGTTTGGTATATATTACTCCTTCAGTATCACAGTTAATGGGCTTCCCTGGTGGCTCAGTGGTTAAGAACCTGTGTGCCAATGCAGGAGATGTGGGTTCAATCCCTGGTTCAGAAAGATCCCCTGAGAAGGAAATGGCAACCCACTTTGTTATCTTGCCTGGGAAATCCCATGGACAGAGGAGCCTGGTAGGCTACAGTCCATGGGGTCACAAAGAGTTAGACACAACTTAGTAACTAAACAACAACAACAAATCACACTTAACAACTGTTTCATTAGATGGTCTACTTTTTCTGGTTTAAAAATGGTTGCCAGCAGTAACTTCATGCTGTATTACCCTTAGTTTATTCTTTTCTGAAGTTATTTTAGAGCCTTTCTGTTAACTGTTGTCAGATAATTAACAGTTGACTTCCCTGGTGGCTCAGATGGTAAAGCGTCTGTCTACAGTGTGAGAGACCTGGGTTCGATCCCTGGGTTGGGAAGATTCCCTGGAGAAGGAAATGGCAACCCACTCCAGTACTTTTACCTTGAAAATCCCACGGATGGAGGAGTTTGGGGCAGGCTACTATCCATGGGGCCGCAAAGAGTCGGGCACGACTGAGCGACTTCACTTGCACTTTTTAAAAAATATATATTTCTGTTGATAGAATTTAATAAGTAAACATAACTATTCCAAAAGTGTAATTGATGCCCAAGTGTAACATCACCCCCTTTCTCTTTGTATTTGATCACACTGCATTTGTTTTGTTATATATATGTATTCAAAAGTGTGTTCTGAGAAACTGGTAGAAATGTTGAACTGTTACATACTTAATGAAATTCTGCCATGAGGACCTCCTCCTTTACAGAGAATATGTATGTTACGTGTGGATGGATGGATGGATGGATAGATAAGTAGGCCTCCACTAGGTATTTGTGAGTGAGGTAGTCTCTGTGCCCAGAAAAGGTGATGGCACCCCACTTCAGTACTCTTGCCTGGAAAATCCCATGGACAGAGGAGCCTGCGGTCCGTGGGGTCACGAAGAGTCAGACACGACTGAGTGACTTCCCTTTCACTTTTCACTTTCATGCATTGGAGAGAAGGAAATGGCAACCCACTCCAGTGTTCTTGCCTGGAGAATCCAGGGATGGGGGAGCCTGGTAGGCTGCCGTCTATGGGGTCACACAGAGTCGGACACGACTGAAGTGACTTAGTAATAGTAGTAGTAGTCTCTGTGCCTGGGAATTGTATTTGCAGCCTCACCTGCATCTGCTGGTGGGGGCACAGTGACCACTTGTGGGAATCCACAGTTGGGTATGATTGACAGTGTAGCAGCCACTGTGACACAGAAAGGGGGTAGTTCTCACACAATCAGTACACAGGCTTGCTTTCTTTGACTACTCAATTTGGTACAGATATTAATAAAATAGGTACATTTTAAGATCTACATCCGTTTGTTATTTTGACACAAAGAAATAATTAAAGACTGAGGATGAATTTTATTTTACATTGCCTCTGGCTGTTACAGGTAATTTAAAAAAATATTTCCACTAATTTACTTGAAAAATTTGTTGAGCACCTACTACATATTGGTGACTATGGGGAAACAGTGTGCACAGGCTCCGCTTCTGTCTGCAGTGAGTGGATAATCCACATTTATTAAAGGCTTCCTGTATGAAGGCATGTGGCTAGAGCAGCTGCCAGAATACAGGGATCAACACAGAGTTAAGTGCAATAAAGTCTTAACAAAATGCTGGGAGAGCACAACAGGGCAGCATATCTTTTGATTGGTAAGTTGGGCAAGGTTATACTTTTAGGCGGTGCCATTTGCACTGAAGATGAGCAGGTATCAGTGGTTTGGGGTTAGGGGAGAGGGCATTTCTGGAAGAAAAACAGCCTCTGCAGAAGCACATGATAGAGTCTGGAGAGTGTAAAAGTTAAGAGCACTGGCTTTGGAGTCACACTAATCTCACCTCTGTGGCTTATTTGCCTGAGGTCATACACTGGTTAGTTAATTTCCCCCTCAAAAACCTCAGTAGTGGTGAAGATGAAAGAGAATGCATACAGATTACCTGACTTTTAGCAATTATTATTATTTCTTGCAATAATTATGATAATAGAAGGGTAATCATTTCAGTACATCTGGAGCACAGGATGTATTGGGAGGAGGTATGACTAAATAGCAAGAAAGTAGTAGTCTGTGGCCAGGTTACTATGCTAATGACTGAAATATGTGTTATCGAGAGTAGACAGCCACCAAAGGATTTTAAGCGAATGAGTAACAACATGCAATTGTGTTAACAGAATTAAAAAATACTAATGGAAATATGAAGGAGACAAAGCTAGAGGGAATCCAATGAAAAGGTACTGGAATAGTTTGCAAAGGTATTAGAAGAGCCTCAGATAAGGTTGCTATTGAAAGTGGAGAGGAAGGAATACCTTTCAGAGATACTTCATAAGTAGAATTGCCAAGACTTACGGTAGGAGGAGGAACAAAAAATGAGTCCTAAAATTCTTGGATGATAGGATGGATCCAGGAGAAATTAAGAGAGCTAAGTAGAGGAGCAAGTTTTATAGGGAGCATACTGTCTTCAGTTGTGTACGTTTTCAGCACACACACAACCTCCTGGAGATCTGCTTCCACTGACAACTGAGAGAATGAGGGGCAGGAGATATCAGCTGGGGAGTCATTGGTGTATTGGAATATTCTTGGTACTTGATTTGGTATTCTAAGGAAAGCAGGAAAAGAGAAGAGACAGAATATATTATGTAACAGGTGCTCAATGAGATTTATCATCTGAGTACAACAAGGGACATGGTTTAAGTGTGGGTGAAGGAAAACAAATACAAGAAAAGAGGCACAGTAGGGAGAGAACCAGAGAACCAGGAGGAGAATGGTATGCTGTGAACTCAAAAGGTCAAAGATTAATGGCTAAGCTAAACCCAGACTGTTTGCTTTTCCTCCAGGCTTTAGTTCAGTCACTGTACTATTCTCAGTTATTTGCAGAATTCTGCTTTTAATGTGCATTTTAAAAAGAAAGTGGTTGATAGTAAAACAGGGAAACTATCTTATCCAATATTCTGCAGGATTTTTATCTCAGAAAATACAAAAGCTAGGTACAGCTGCTAGCAATGCACTTTTTTCTTTGGATAGTCTCTTCCCCTTGGCCACCACTAAAGGTAACTTAAAATCAAATAAATAATTGGATTTTTAATCTTTTCACTCAAAGGTGAAGTATGAAGTAACAGAAGATGTCTACACTTCCAGAAAAAAACAACACCAGACCATGATGCATTATTTTTGTGCATTAAATACTCTTCAGTACAAAAAGAAAATAGCACTGTTAGAACCTCTTCTGGGGTATATGCAAGCTCAGGTGAATACTGTACTGTGTCTTGGTTTGTAACTGTCCTAAGAACTTTAAGTTTGATTTTTATGTTAAATGTAAAGATATTACAAAGTCAGAATATTCATTTTTGTCTGTTTTTAAAGCATTTTTTAAAATGTCGTCAGTGTGCTATCTTAAGGAAGTTAGAAGGGTTTTCCTTGCAAATGAAGATTTCAGATATTTTAGGGTAAATTAAACACACTTACCTTGGATTTAGACCTTGTCTATCTCAGCTGAGGACAGCGAACAGAAAGCTAAAGGAACTCCGGAGCCACTCCTATTGCTCAAGCTTCCAGTCACTCTTCTTTTATAATAAATCTGAAAGAGAATGGACATGCTTGAGTTTGTCTCATGTTCCTTGCATACCTCTTGAGTTAAATTGGATAAACTCCAAAGTATTCCAGGAGTGGTACATCAGGAAGAGGCTAGAAAATTAAGTTTGAGTAACATAAAATGGCAGTGCCCTAAAAGGAAGAATTTATGAAATTTGAATATTCCTTTGAAAATGAGTGCTTATTATTCCTCTGATATAAAATTTACTTATCTTTGTAGTAAACATGAAATAGTTTATCTGTATGACTTACTTGAAATGTTTGAAAATACCTTTTCTAATTTTAAAAACTTACTTTTACCGTATGTGTGTGTTACTGTAGAGGATGTATGGTGAAATTTAAATGTAGTCTCTTCAGTGACTCTATGCTCAGTAAAAATCACTGTAAACTACAACCTGTTTTTACACAAATGGGAATAACCCTTTTTACTTAACTATGTATCTTGGCGATTGTGTATATGATTCACTCTAAGTATTTTGTTTGTGTGTATTTCTGTTGTTGACCCTCCCACTCCCACACCCTCTTGTCCTAGATAAGTTTCTTTAAGATGGGTTCTGAAAATCTCAATGACCAACTGGAAGAATTCTTAACTAATATTGGAACAAGTGTACAGAAGTAAGTATTTTCTTCCTTAAAACTGAAAATGAAGTTATGAGAATAAGCTAACAGCTAAATATCATAATCTAAAAATATTTAGCACTTAATTTCAGCTGGGCTGTTTTCCTTGCCATGGGTGTGTTTCTTGAGTGGCTTGTGGATGTTTCTTGGTTTTCTCACCATCTTTTCCACAGCATTTGAACTCTGAATTTCATAACAGTGTCAAATCGGATGGTATTTTTATTGATTTGAAACTAGGTTTTGTGTCTGAATATAACAGGCAGCTAATAGTAATTATCCATAAGTGAATTATCTTCACAATTATCTGAATTATAGAGTATGGATGGGAGATTATTAAATAAATCTAGAGAGAGAAAAAGCAGTTCTAATCAGCTTCATAATCTGAGCAGTCATGTGGTTAAACTGTGATATGGAGAGAGATGAAAATGATTACTGTTTAAAGGCACAGGACAGAGCAGTTTGAAAATCCCTCCAAACTGAGTCATTCGGTGTGATTCATTAGCTTTGGAATTTGGTATTGTTTTCAAAATATCTAAAGATTCAAAATGTAAAGCTGCTTTATAGCATGCTACTTTAATCAGCCATGCTACTGCTGTTCTTTAGGAAAACATACAGAACAAATATACAGATAAATGCGATTGGTGAGGTGTTCTTTGTTGTGGTTGGTAGTAAATAGTCTCTTCTCTCTGTTAGTGTTCGCAGGGAAATGGACAGTGATGTAGAGACCATGCAGCAGACAATAGAGGACTTGGAAGTAGCCAGTGACCCCTTATACGTGCCTGACCCAGATCCCACAAAATTTCCTGTTCATCGAAACTTAACCCGAAAGGCTGGATACCTTAATGCTAGGAAGTAAGAAAACTATTATTATTTTCATATATTGTGTATCAATTAAGGCAATAGCAAGTCAATATAATATATAAGTGATATCTCCAAATTGTTTTTATTTTACTAAATATAGAATCTTTTTACTAATACCACAATTAGTATTTATGTCAACTTTTTGACAGATGAGGTACATGAGTAATTTTCAAAAGTAAAATTCTATTTAGATTTTTATCAAATGATTTAGAATTATTTTAAACAGTGAAACCAATTAGAGTTTAAATAAATGGCATAACAAGTGAATGTTCTGATAATCATTATCATAATTTAAAATATATGTAATCACACCATCAAGTCAAATGTTAGTTTTTACCTGAAGAAGGGATAAAGCAAGTTCACCTTCAAAGTAAAATAAATTCCTTTGAATTTATTCCCTTATGTTGGACTGTATTTTATGGAGCATCATTATAATAGCTATTTTGATCATTTCCAATCTTGTTTTGGAAATATATACATGCACACTCACGCAAGGGGGTCAGCATATGTGAATTTATAACTGAAAAACTGATGTTTATGTTTTTTAGGCACCTTCATGCCTTTTTACCTGGCTTGTTATTAAAGAATAAATGTACTTTCTTCATTTAGTAAAACAGGCTTGGTGTCATCTACCTGGGACAGACAGTTTTACTTACGCAGGGTGGAAACCTAATGAGTCAGGCCCGTGGGGACGTAGCAGGAGGCCTGGCCATGGACATAGACAACTGCTCAGTAATGGCTGTGGACTGTGAAGACAGGCGGTACTGTTTTCAGATCACTTCTTTCGATGGCAAAAAGTTAGTATATTTCTCTACTATTAAAAAAAAACCTGTCATATCTTAAACTACTGAAATAAAGGGTAATTCCTTTACATTTGGACATTGTGTAGATCTTTTAGAATTATTATGTATTAGGATAAGTTTCGTTTTAATTTTGTAGAAATTAGTTGAATTTTCCTTTTGGACTTGCATAAATGATGTCTTAATGTTTTGAGGCTGTCAAAGCAAGTTTATGTGGTAAAGACGTGTGATTTCATGTTAAGAGATTGGTCACTGAAAGTCCAGCATGGTGTCAGGAAGGCAGCACAAGTTAGTATAAAGAGTTTCAGCATGGGGTCAGAAAGTTTGAATTCTGGATCCACCAGCTACTTTATAGCCTTAGACAAGTTACCTAACCTCTCTAAGCTTCATTTTTCTACTTGTAAAATAGGGGGAGGGAGCGTCTTCATTTCTATTTTATAAATTGTTATGAAGACTAGAAATCTAACATATGTAATGTGCCCAGTGTGTAGTAGGTGCTAATGATAATATTTTTAAATGTTAATCATATATTTCTGATCATATTATTTAGGCCATTAATATTTATATGCCATGTTAAAAATTTCTGTTACCTTTGCATTAAACAAGAATCCCATAAAATAGCTTTTAAAACAAATTTTTGAGAAGCACAGAAAAAATATAAAAGGGACTATGAAAAAAAGTTGTAACCTCACCAACCAGAAGCAACAATTAACTTTTTGGTTATTGCCTTATAGTTTTTATATTTTATTCTAAGTACATTTTTTAAATAGTTAAGAAAATACTGAATGTTTATTTTATAGTTTCTGTAAATATGTAATGGATGTCAATTACTGTGTGCCACTTATGACATCAGATGTTGGGAGTCCCTGTGTTCATTGTCCAGATTACCAAACTGTTCATGTTACTGGATGTATTTACATTTTTATATTTTCAGTTTTCTGCTAATGCTTAACATGATTTCCCATTTCATATTCCCAGTGTGATGCAAAATTAGCAAAAACAATTTTTTTCCCTAACTCTTATATTAACCTCTATAGATGAACCTAGCAACTATAATAGTGAGGTAAGCCAGAAAGAGAAAGACAAATATTGTATATTAATGCATGCATGTGGAATATAGAAAGATGGTACTAGTGAACCTGCAGGGCAGCAATGGCAACCCAACATAGAGAACAGACTTGTGGGCACAGTGGGGGAAGGAGAGGGTGGCATCAATTGCGAGAATAGTGTGGAAACATACATTTAGTTCAGTTCAGTTCAGTTGCTCAGTTGTGTCCAACTCTTTGCAACCCCATGAACTGCACCATGCCAGGCCTCCTTGTCCATCACCAACTCCTAGAGTTCACCCAAACCCATGTCCATTGTGTTGGTGATGCCATCCAGCCATCTCATCCTCTGTCATCCCCTTCTCCTCCTGCCCTCAATCTTTCTCAGCATCAGGGTGTTTTCAAATGAGTCAGCTCTTCACATCAGGTGGCCAAAGTATTGGAGTTTCAGCCCCAACATCAGTCCTTCCAATGAACACCCAGGACTGATATCCTTTAGGATGGACTAGTTGGATCTCCTTGCAGTCCAAGGGACTCTCAAGAGTCTTCTCCAACACCACAGTTCAAAAGCATCAATTCTTCGGTGCTCAGCTTTCTTTATAGTCCAACTCTCACATCCATACGTGACTACTGGAAAAACCATAGCCTTGACTAGATGGACCTTTGTTGGCAAAGTAATGTCTCTGCTTTGAATATGCTGTCTAGGTTGGTCACAACTTTCCTTCCAAGGAGTAAGCGTCTTTTAATTTCATGGCTGCACTCACCATCCACAGTGATTTTGGAGCCCAGAAAAATAAAGTCAGCCACTGTTTCCCCATCTATTTGCCATGAAGTGATGGGACCGGATGCCCTATCTTCGTTTTCTGAATGTTGAGCTTTAAGCCAACTTTTCACTCTCCTCTTTCACTTTCATCAGGAAGCTCTTTAGTTCCTCTTCACTTTCTGCCATAAGGGTGGTGTCATCTGCATATCTGAGGTTATTGATATTTCTCCCAGCAATCTTGATTCTAGCTGGTGCTTCATCCAGCCCAGTGTTTCTCATGATGTACTCTGCATATAAGTTAAATAACATATACATTACCATATGTAAGATAGCCAGTAGGAATTTGTGACACAGGGTGCTCAACCCAGTGCTCTGTGACAATCTAGAGGGATGGGATGGGGTGGTAGAAGATTGGAGGGAGGTACAGGAGGGAGGGGACATATGTATATCTGAGGCTGATTCATGTTGATATATGGTGGAGGCCAACACAATATTGTAAAGCAGTTATCCTCCCAAAAAAAAGAAGAAAATATAAACCTACATCTCCTTATGTTAGTGATTAATATATTGAAAAGTTTTACTTAACAATATTCAAGGAAAAATAGTAAATAATGAAGTAAAATTAGTGTTTTCTATTAAGACCACTGATTTATATTTGAAATATATGTGGTGAGTGTCAGAAAGTTGAAATGCATTGTCTTGGTGTCAGTGTCCCTTTTCTAAAGTCTGCCTTCTGAAAACCAGCACATTTCTTTTTTGGTACCTCTTGGCAGAGATAGACAAAGTGAAGAGTTGTTAAAATCTAAGTCCTGATACCTCTGGTAGTCTCCTTGGTTACATGTTTTCTGTTGTGTTTTGTTTTTTAATACTGATTGGTTTTATATGTATCTTTAAAGGTAAAAATTTCTCATTCATGTTAAAAGTACTTCAGAAAAAAGTTGAATGTCAGACTTTTGGGTTTTCTTTTTTTTCTTCAGGTCTTCAATTTTGCAAGCAGAGAGTAAAAAAGACCATGAAGAGGTAAAATTTTATCTGTTCATATTTAATTTCTTTATCATCACCTTAAGCTATTTTTCTGATGATAAGATATATTGATGTGTTCATTTTAGGACACATGGAAATTTGGGAAATTTGGGAAAATTGGAAAATCATGGTTAATTTTTTCATAAAAGTCAATTGTCCCTCAAGCAACATTCTTAAGTTTCACATGGAATTTTATGGTGGACCTATAAGTAGAGAGCTTAGAGATCACTGCTTGCTGTCCTTTTAGAAGCTCAGATTCAGAAATAGCCTTGTGACTGCTGCTTTCTGGCAGGCTGATAGTATCATGAGGCTAGAGTTTAGTTTATTCCCTTCTCTTTCCAACCCTCTGAGACAGTATTTGCTGCATTAAGAACATAGTAGCAGCAGATGTAGCATGGCAGTAAGCAACTAAAGTTTAAAACCTTGGGGAAATGAAAGAAAAAGAAATTTGGGAGTGTGTATTCTTCCTCATGACTCTCTTGATTTTGGCTCCACTCTTAACTTGTCGTGCACCAAATATGGAAGGTAAGTTACTACTAAGAACTGACAGTTGAAAAACTGTGTCTTGAGAAATCTTCAGTGAAAATATACTCTTAAGTTGATTCTGAGCCATTTTATCTGGTATTATATAATTGTCTTGGTAGAAGACAATGTTGGAAATTATGTAGAGATCAACTTTTATTTACTTCTTATAGAAAAGAGTAGGTATTAAAACCTGCTTTTGGTCTCTGAGGAATACAGATATATGTCTGCTCTTTGCAGAGTTTTTACCAAACACAATAAATATTAGGTTACTTTTGTGAGGCTCCTCAGGCACCAGAATCCTTGAGAGTGAAGCAGAGGATGTGGGGCAGTGACTGTTTTCTGTGTTATTTATAAACCTGAAAGAGAAATATGTAAAATACATTCACAAGGAATATATTTAGCTCTTAACTTTTTTTACATTGGTATTAATCATGATATCTGAGTCCAGACTGTTTTATTTGGTCGGGATTAGAGGAGGATGTGATATCAAAAAAGATAAATACAGACTGTTAAATTATAATTTAATATGATGGCTATATTTTTAATGAAATAAATGTGGGATTTAAAAATAACAGATCTCTTCAGGTTCTGTTATACCTTCAAGTATTATACATATATATGCTTTTGTATATAGGAAGGTATCTTATAAGAAAGATTATATGTTACTTCTAAAACTTCTATGTTAGTTAAATATTGAATACTCTCTTTTAGAAGGGAAGCACTGTAGAAAAAAATACTAATCATATTTTTCTGTTTTTTCCTCTTGTAGTGGATCTGTACAATAAATAACATATCTAAACAAATATATTTAAGTGAAAACCCAGAGGTAATATTTTTATTTTATGGTATCCAGATCTGGCAAAATTTAGTAATTCAGTGGCTTATATAGCTTTTACTACATTTTCTCAAGTTCTGTGATCTTTTAACTTGCTCCTGAATGTTTTATAATGATCTTATGAATTTAAGAAAGTCAGTGCTAACTGTAGAGGAGTCTTTTGTTTTCACTAACTTGATCTCCTGCCAACCTAGATTTTTCTGTTAGGTCGCTTGGAAACAACAAAAAATTAAAATGCAAATTAGATGACTTGTTAATATCTAGGGAATATAAAGTGAATACAGAGTTTGGATTTGAATAATTCAGACTTACTATACTTTTATCAGAAGTCAAAGTTTTAATATTTTTGAGATTATCCAGAATTATTTATATTAATGAGAGAAGAAATATTTAACCACTTTGTGATAGTGTCTTCATATTTTTGCCTAACTATAAGACACAGAAGTACAAAAATGTTTTGTGATTATTTTTTCTAGTGTACATACTGTTTTATTTAGCTCGTGTTTTAAATATTTTTATGGAAACTTTTTTCAAATCTGGCCTGAAAATATCCATATTAACTTTATCAGTAAATACATAGATATTTCTAAGCATAAATACACTTTAAAACTATGTAAACTTCAGCATCATAGTCATATACTTAATATTTTGTGATTATTTCTTACTCCTTTTAAATTTCTATACTTAGCAAGTTTGAGTGCACATATGCTAGGCACTATATTAGGTGCTAGCAATACAAACCTTTAAAAAATCTGGGAGTTAAAAATTTAAAAAAAAACAATATTTCCTATTATATATTAGTAGGAAAAAATCAGGTTTTTCCCTTAGATTTATAGGAAGTAAGAGGAAACTTAAGTTATAATGTTGCGAAGTTAATTATATATCTTAATACTAAGGCTAGAAAATGTGGAACTACTTTAGTAACTTCTACAAAAGTACAATTTAAGTTTACAATTTAAGTGTAACTCAAGACCACTCTGAGAATTCAGAGTTATATTTAAACTGTTGGTTTTCTTGCTTTACTAATTAGTCCTTTTTTTAAAAAACAGGAAATTGCTGCACGAGTAAATCAGTCAGCTTTGGAAGCTGTCACTCCTTCCCCATCTTTCCAGCAGAGGCACGAGAGCCTGAGGCCGGCAGGGTGAGTTATCAGACTATAGGTTATTTAAAGAACTATATGGGCTATTGAAAGTGTTAGCAAACACTTAGATTTCAGCAGTGCTAGTTACATTAATACAAAATAGTTCTAGAAAATGTACTTTCAAATTGGTGAATTCACCAGCAAGAGCACTAAATAAATAAGGATTCCAAATTTCCTTAGTGTTTATCCCTAGGTTAAAGTGATTTATGTTTCTGAATTTAGTAATTGGAAAGAAATCTTTTGATAAAGTAGCTGTGATTTGGGGTTGTATTTATTAAAATTTGTTCTTCTCATCGCTTTATAAAATTATATTTTTTTCTCATAGTTTCAGTGTTTAATTTGCAAGAAAAAACTAAATGCAGTGCCTTCTTGTTTTCTTCTCTGCTTAGACAATCTCGGCCACCCACAGCTCGAACCAGCAGTTCAGGATCCTTAGGATCTGAGTCCACAAATTTGGCTGCCCTCTCTCTAGATTCTCTTGTTGCCCCAGATACCCCAATACAGTTTGACATCATTTCTCCTGTGTGTGAAGATCAGTCTGGCCAGGCAAAAGCCTCTGGCCAGGGAGGCAGGTGGGTGATAGGTCTATAAAGCTATAAGGCTCATGAGTCCAGTTCTACAGTTGAGGGCCATCTCTCACATATCTTGTGCATAGCTATGTTTTTCTTTCTGTAATTACCTAACAGAATTTTGATAGTTGAAGAGGAATCATGAAGGCTTTTCTGGTTTTGCCTCAGTTAAATGAGTTCAGATAATTTAGTTTTAGAAATATTCAATTCTGAATGGTTTATCAAATCTACTTCTAAAGTATTTACTCTTAAAATTACAGAAGAAAGGTGACAGTCCTGTGACAATAAAGTTGATATCATGACAATATTTTAATGTATGAGAGTAATATATATGTGCCATAGGTTTATTGGAAAATGTTATCTTGTGTTAGAATAAGAAATCTCCAGCAAGGTACTAAGACATTGTCATGCTATGAATTATTAATGAATTATCTTTATTTATATAATGATAAATCCTTGTCAAAGTAGTTAAAATTTTTCTTTGATTATGGATGAGGGAAATATGGCTTAAGGCAAATCATTTATTAAGTAGGTTGGACACTTAATAAATTGATAATGTAGTAACTGGGTGTACATGACTGAGGCAAAGAAAGAATAATTTACATTTGATCATAGGAAAATACTTAGCATTTGATTTAATAGGTCAGATACATATTAGGGAGGTCACTTTTATGTTATCTGAAAGCCAGTGTTATCTTAGAACCACTTAGCCCTCTGTTTGCTTATAAATCCTACTTTGGATTGTACTTTTCTTCCTTTATTGTGGGTGTGTCATGAGCCAAGCACACTTAGGAAGGAAGTTGCTTCCATCTCTGGTTAGTTGTTCTTCTTGCATTCTGTTACATGTGCCTTGAGAAATCAGGTCTAATACTAGAAAATTTTCAATTTATTGTAGTTAATTTACGTCATGTACTTAGAGGACCTAAAAGGTTTTTTTTTCCCCCCACAATCCAAGGAAATTCCTGGCATTTTTTTCATGTAACTAAAGTTGAAGTTAAACCAGCCATTTCTCTGTCCTAGTTTATTTAAATTCAGGAACTTTTGCAACATAGTTTATTATGATGTTGATTTTTGTATGTTTGTGGCTAAAACATCCTATCTGTCTAATTTTCTGAAATATAGCAACTTTGAGTTCAGCCTATTAGTGTGAGGGCAGGGGCCTTCATAACAAGTAAGTGGTCATCAGTAGTGTTCCTTAACAGGAAGGGGTATTTTTGAGCTTTTAAAAAATGTGTGTACAAGGTTTTCTGACTTTTAGTTTTTAATTCTGGGTTCAGTGATTGAGATTGGTTCCCTGTGGCTCATGGTGACTGACCACTGGATCATAATTTTTTAAAATACTTTTCAGGCGTACAAATCCATTTGGAGAATCTGGAGGAGGTACAAAGTCTGAAACTGAAGGTAAAATAAGTGTAGTATTCTTATATTTTAGAGATTCTCAGAGCAGTAAACTGAGAGAAGAATTTGTTGTTTACATTTCTTCTGCTGTATGTTTTAACGGTATCTTTACTTCACAGTTTTTTCTTTTTACTCCTAGTGCGCTTAAAGCAACAGAACTTACTCAGACTTAAGATTTCATTATTCACACAAAATTATAGACTATCATACTTTTGCCCTCATAGTCAGATTCTCACTGTATAAGATATCCTTTGACCTTCCTAACAGCTGTTTTCTTCTGGTTCTGGAGCATAATTTTTTTTTCTTTTTCTCATATTTATTTACTTTGATATAATTTCAAACTAACAGTAAAGCTGTCAGAATAGTAAAAGGAATTCTTTTAACTCAGAACCACCAATTGCTGAAGCATAATCTTTTGCTGTTGGAATTTGAGATCTTACTTTTTCTGTAACATGAACAATGTAGTTAGAGTTATTTCTGAGTGCTTCTGCTAGAGTGAATATTTCACTGGAAAACCTAAAGAGGGCAGTTTATTTAATTCTCTAGGAAAAGAAATGTGGGATTTAAAATTACATAATATACCTTGTTTTGTTGTAGAGTCTATTCTTCATCAGTTGTTTATTGTCCGATTCCTTGGTTCTATGGAGGTGAAATCAGATGACAATCCAGATGTTGTTTATGAAACAATGCGCCAAATTTTAGCTGCCCGGGCCATCCATAACATCTTTCGATGACAGAATCACATTTATTAGTCACTTGTGATTGTTTAAAGTAAGTAGTAACCTGTCCCTCAAAAAACTGTGGGGAAAAAATTTACATAATTTTAGCATAATTAACATTTTTTTCCCTAAATTTTATTTATTATTATAGGTTAATTGATCCACAGACACAAGTTACAAGGCTCACAGTGAGTTCTGCATGCTTAAAGCTTTAAGTCTCTTTGTAAATATACGCATCTTACATCTGATAATCCTGACTCTGAATATTTGGATATGGAAGCATGAATTATGATTGATTTTCAGGTGGTTATAATTGAGTTTATGGCCATCTCTCCAAAAAAAGTTGTAACATTCCATGTAGTTGAAAGAATCAGTGCAGTCTGGTGTGATATTTAGTATTTATATTTTTCCGTCAGTTAGGGAGCATATAGCATACACTAAAGAAGGTAGCTTAAACAGTAAAGCGTCTGCCTACAGTGCAGGAGACCCTGGTTTGATCCCTGGATCAGGAAGATCCCTTGGTCAGAAAGATCCTCCGAGAAGGAACTGGCAACCCACTCCAGTATCCTTGCCTGGAAAATCCCATAGACAGAGCAGCCTAGTGGGCTACAGTCCATGGGGTCACAAAGAGTTGGACACGACTCAGTGACTAACAAAGAAACTAACAAATTAAGGAATTAAAAGGCCAACATGGTTGAGTTTATTTTATAATTATCTATTTTGAAATAGCTGCAGGTGTGTGCTTGTTTAATCATTTAATAACAGAGACCATATTTGTTACTGAATTTGACTTTGTAAAATGTATTAATGACTAATAAATTCAGTATTTAACAACCTTTTAATGTTCCTGGCAATCCAAACCAAATGTGAGATTGTTTGTTCTTGGATTACCATTCCGTTAAGAAAAATGATTGACTCTAATGTTCTGTTTATGCTATTTAATAACTAAGTACATGCGTTTGTCATATATAGAAGCGCTGTTACAATGGTCTGAAAAAATCTCACGTTTGCTTCTGATGTTTTCTGTGCAGTTCCATTACCGAGTGTAGTTCTGTATGCTACACATCAGGAAAATAAGAGGCTTTTTGGATTTGTTCTTCGGACATCAGGAGGGAGAAGTGAAAGTAACTTGTCATCAGTCTGTTACATATTTGAATCAAACAACGAGGGTGAGAAGGTACCTGGCTTTTCAAAATGTGTTTCTATTGTGAAATATGTCAAAGTTCTTACTAAGATTTCTGGATAAAACTCCCAAACTTTGTCTAGTCCAACTGAGTTGTTTCACCAAAGCCTATTGTTTTGAAGAAAGCTGAGCTGATGGTTTAGGCTATCTGACTCCACACACCTGTGTCTTCCTGGCCGTTGAGAGCTGGTGCAATCTTCTGGCTTCATTAACTTGTCTTGGGAATGCAAAATATTCCCATAATCGGCCATTTCCAAATATCTCCAGCTTAGAATAGCAGCAGTAGCTGCTTGCTTTGTTCTTTGCAGCTTTACCATCTTAGTGATGAATCTGAGATAACAAGAAGTGAGGGACTTGAAAGATGTGAGAGCCAGTGGAAGGAGCTCACAGATTGAAGAAAATACACAGAGGCTTGGTTTTGGGGCTGGAACATTCTTAAATCAACTTTTGTTTGAAAAAGTATATTATAATGAGTTATGAAACTAGTTACACATCAGCCATTTGGATACTTCAAATTATCACTTTGATGTATGAACTGTCTGAGTTTTTCTTATTTTTTCCCCCTTTAGATTTGTGATTCTGTTGGATTGGCAAAACAGATAGCATTGCATGCAGAACTGGTAAGAATCTAAGATACTTAATTATCCAAGAATATTAACTCAAGTAATCTAAGAGCTTTTATATTAACAAGTTAATAAAAATGATTTTGCTATACAAAGTTAACAATAGATGCTATTGCTGATATATAGCATTTAGAATTTGGATAAATGGCTAACATTAGGATGTAAATTTTTGGTGTGCTTTCTCATCTAAATGCAAATAATAATTTGAAAAGGTTACAAAGGTAATATTAATTGAAAAGTTAGTTATTTATATTTAATTCATCAGTTGTATTCATCTATTCCTCAGGATCGCAGGGCATCAGAAAAACAAAAAGAAATAGAGAGAGTAAAAGAGAAGCAACAGAAAGAACTCAGTAAACAAAAACAAATTGAGAAGGTATGCAGTCCTAATGTCTAGATCTTCTCTGACCAGATATGATGTTTACAGTTTCCTTAATTTAGCACTGTGACTTTCATATTGGAATTTTCAAGTGAAGGTTCCATTTCCGTTTGCTTAGCTACGTCATAAACAGATGATTCACAGCATAGCAGAAAAGGATGACATTTGTCTTCTTGGCTTCACTGCTCGGCTTGTGGGATCTTAGTTCCCCCACCATGAATGAACCCGGGCCCTCAGCTGTGAGAGCGCAGAATCCCAACCACTGGACCACCAGGGAATTCCTGACATCTGTCTTCTGATACAGTGTTTACATTATAGTTACATTGACATGTAGTGTGACTTGTTGTTCAGTTGCTAAGTCATGTACCACTCTCTGCAACCTCACAGACTGCAGCATGCCTGGTTTTCCTGTCCTTTAGTATCTCCCAGAGTTTGCTCAAATTCATGTCCATTAAGTCAGTGATGCCATCCAACCATCTCATCCTCTGTCACCCTCTTCTAGTGTAACTTGCTATTTAGCAAACAAACTAATATTCCAGAGAAGGTTGGAAGGTTGTCTCCCCATAACAGGTCTTTTGAGAGGAGATATGTATGGCTTTCATCAATGGTAGTTAAGTAGGTATGTCTGTATATACTTTCTCTAGTTTATAGTGAGAGCTAATAATGGCCTGAATGTAAGTTGTTAACCATAAAAATGCAGATGATGAAATGTTGACTTTGATAGGGTTTCTAGAACAGTGTCAAAATATACTTCGGTGTTAACATTGGTTTGTGTAGTCTTTGTTTTCAGTAAGTTGCCAGAATTATGCATACATATTTATGACAGAAGTATGGAAGTTGCTCTCAAGTATGTATTTAACTGCTTAATTTTCCATTTGATTGCATATAAATTACTCAGTTTCTTTTCTGTCTTTTCCAATAGGACTTGGAAGAACAAAGTCGGTTGATAGCTGCTTCCAGTAGACCAAACCAAGCCAGTAGCGAGGGGCAGTTTGTTGTCCTTAGCAGTAGCCAGTCAGAAGAGAGTGATTTGGGAGAAGAAGGAAAGAAGAGAGAGTCAGAAGCATAAACTTATCCTTGCGTTTTGGTTGACATTTCTCCCCCCTTGGAATTTGTTGACAATTTCTGTGGTAAAATGGCACAAAGTAACAACAATGTTGAACTATCAAGGAGACTAAAATTTGTATTTGCTTGTTTAACTTCATTTTTTAAACTAATATTGACCTTGATAACTTAGGTTTGCATTGATTCTTTTTTTTTTCCCTTAGAAATAATATACTATGCAGTAACTTTAAATTCCACATGTCTGAAAGAAACCTGTTCATATCCCTGAAGTAGATTGCTGAGGGATTACAGTTGCTCAAGCCTTTTCTTCCTTCCAATTGTGAAATTATTACCTTGCATTGTAATTGGCTATGACCATAAGAAATCATTTATTCTTCAGCTTCAGATATTCATGGATATGCTCCCTCTCTTTCATTAGGAACATTTTGCTGGCAGTGAGGAAGCTTTTGACTGAATAGGTTTAAAATCCTTATATAGAAAAATTTTCAAGTTTGCCAATATTTTAACAATGTTAAATGTGCAATAGGACTTTTACAAAATAGAGGTTTTAGACTTAAAGTTTCACATTGTGGCAGGTGGTACTCTAGATTTCAGGGCGTTTTCTTGGATTGCTCGCATTTCTCTGATGTACTATACCTGATGCCAGTGGGAAAGAAGCTTAAGTGTCTTCATTTCAAGATTGCTACAGCCCTTGGCATTTATTATCACATTCTTAGTTCTCAGGTTGGGACTTGAATTATTGCTGCAGAGCAGTAATGGTTAAAATAAGATTTTGGAATTTACTAAAAGGGAATTTTTTTGTTGTTGTTCAAATAAGTTTTAGATTAGGATTTAACATGTAAAGATTGTACAGGATAAATACATTGTATTTTCTGCATTGTGTGAAATAATTTTTATTGAAAATCAAGGCACATTTAGAAAGAAGTTCTATAGCAATTATGTTTTCTGCTTAAAGTAAAAATTCCTAGAATTTAGTTTAAAAATGTAATCTTAAATTTCAGACTGATACAGTATTTTCATAATTCCATGTTTTTATAAAATACTGATCACCACTTTATATCCGTGTAGGCAAATAATACGTGAGCAGAGAATAATTTGCACTAATTATTGTAAATACATATCCTCTTTAAATGAGTATAGTAAAAGGTCTAATTCCATGAAAGCCTGAAAAGCAGTTGAGTGCTTGGTCGAGGAGAGTCAACCCAGGAAGGATTTTAACCTGGTGGCAAGGTTAAAATGACACTTCTCTACTGCCTAATTCTATGACAGAACTTGATTTTTTTTTTAACTTGGATTTTTAACATTGCTGACAGAAATTATGTTCCTGTGTTTCACATGTAAAAGTACATATAGCCACATTAAATATATTGAATAAAATATTTTACATAGTCATATATTTAAAATTTTCAAGAGATTAGCCACTAATTTTACAAGGAAAAAAAGCCTTTTGTTATTTGACATATAGTTTTTTCTTCTTAGTTCTGATTTAGAAGTGGCATATAGTTCCCAACTGTTTTACAATGTATATACACTGTTTTCTGTAGGAATGGAATAGATAATTATATATAGGATTGTGGTGTTTTTTTTAGCCATGTACCAAATGGGAATAATGATTACTTAATAATCATTATTTTGAAGCCTTATGTTACCAAAACATACAGTAAAGAAGTAGAAATTTATGGAATACTTTTTGAAAAGAGTTTATTTTGTCTTTGCTAAAGGGAATGCTTTCACAGTAGTTTGTGCATCATTCCTTTTTGTAGAAATCGAAATTTCTTCTGTGATCAGCATTTGGTTAGCCCTGGCACATCCTGCTTTTAAGACCTTTTTGAAGATTAGTAAGCTTTTTGTCTCAGTAAGTCCTTTGTTTAACTACAAGGTTGCCACCTCTTAGTTCAGGTGTAACTTGTCAGCCACCATGCAAGGAAGGTGGTCAGCATTAGGAGACAGTGTTAACCAGGCTGGTGCTTTGCATGGTAGCAAAGCGTTGCCCTTGGTGAGTGCTCTCGGTCAAAATGCAGATGAAAGGTGAAGATACTGAGACTTAGGGATGCTGGACAAACTTGTGGCTTTTCTTAAGTCATATCTTGTTAGGAATTTCTACAATAACACACTCATGCCCATAGGTCAGACCAGAGCGCATTCCAATGCCAATCAGAAGTCATGTGTGGGCTTAACAATGTTAGATGATTCAACTTCTGTTTCGTTACTGTAGAACCATGTGAACTATTCCATTATGGCAGATACTTAAGCATCAACTTTAATAAATTTTATGTTTTGTTTAAAGAAGGCTCCCCATGGATTTTTGCATAACATTCAAGCTGATCTTTGTTCCCCTTTGAAATCCCTTCAAGCTTTTGGATGCTCTGGTGGTAACGGCATTAGATTTTGGGATATCTTTCTCAGATTCAAACTTGCATTTAATGGTTTTTAGACATTAACAAAATGGATTCTTTAAAAGGAAAGAAATTAAGTCTACCTAATTCTGCTAGGCACTCATGCTCCCTGTGTCAGCAGTACTTTTATAACTATGGTAATGAAGTCAACAGATAGCAAACTAATTATTCCTTCCCCCCTTGTAAAATTGAGAAAACTTGCTAACAAGGAACCGAAACTGTTATCTTGAACATAGTCCCCAGTCTAGTTTTTGCCATGACTATAATGATTATAGTCATGTGTTTAATTTCAATTTCCTTGTGTTTAATTTCAAAAGAATTCTAAGATTCCACAGTATAGAGGTTGTAAATTTATGTTACTTTTATGCTTGAGAAAAGGATATTAGGGTATTCATACCATTCTATGTCACATGTAATCATGTGTTGTAAAGGCATCTGAGTTCCTTTTGAGTTATATATAGGAACTGCAAGTATTTGAGTTGAATCCTCTTATACATCTGACAGACTAAGAGCCTATGTTTTGCAAAATCTGTCACCCAAATTAATAAAATGAAAATATTAACACTGACTTTGATAACAATCTCCCAAGCATTCAAACTGTACTTTAAATATTCAAACACACTTGATTGCAGCAAGCAAGTCTTTGACTTTATTTTTAGCAAGTTTGGCTTACTCTTCTTTCATGAGATTTTTTTTTTCTTCCACAGTAATGAATAATAAATAGAAAATTGAAACTGGAACTATATTATACTTTTTAACTAATGTCTTGTGGCTGTACTCATATGTAATTTACTTAGGTTAATATGAGAACCGGGGAGTAAGTTATAACTAATGTGCAAAACCGCTTTGTATATTTGGTGATTTTGTAATGTAAGTGAATTCGTTAATTCTTATTTCACTGATACTATTAATCATGTATATGCAATTAAAAATTATGCTACATTTCTCTTTAGAATTAAATTTGAAGAACCTGACTTTATGTAGTGGTGGTATACATGTGGAGTGGAGAACTTATTTTTTCATGATATCAAAATAAGTATTCCTGATAAGGCTTCAGGAAATACGCTGTTAGGAGATTTTTAATGTATAATAAAGTCCATGATTTTTATAGTCTTTTTTTGTATGAAATATCTGATATATACTCTGAATTTTATTGCTCTGAGTAATTTCAAATGATGCTTATAAAACAAATGGACTTTTTCTTAATCTTTTATGATACTATTACACATCTAACTCTATTGCAATCCCATAACAACTAAAGTGGGGGGGTGGAAATGTCACTCATGGGGAAATAGTACTAATTCATATCTAGTGACTTTTTTCCTTTTAGAAAAATTAAGGGACTTTTCAGTAATTACCCTAGACATGTTACAGTGTATACTTGGTGTGCTTGGGCCTATTCAAAGGAATTTCTGTAGTTTAAAGGACCAGGTTACTATGTATGCCAGCTTACATGGGTTGGGTCTGTAGTTGTAATACTAATGAATATACATCTGCTGTGCTCTCTGTGGTTCCCTATACATTTACCAAGTTCTGTTCTACTGGCAGTTTCTGTTTTAATTTGTTTTGAATTTTATGAAATGTGTACATTCATAGGAGGTCCAGGGAATAGATGAAATTAACTTTAGAATTATATAATTTATCTAGGTGCATGTATATCCTAAACATATTTGTATATGAACATACATATAATCTAGCACTCATTTAAAAACAGACACCACACTTCGATTAAAAAAAAATAAAAAACTATTCATGCCAGCTAGCTTTGCAAATTTTCTATGTGAAAACTATATCATAAAAGTAATTTTAAGTCTGTACTTACTGAAATAGTCTATATAGCCATGAATCCCTACATCAGAAAGAAAGAAATACAGCTTCAGTTTCCGTAAGAAGGACTGTATTATGCCAAAAAAAAATGTATGCTTAAAGTCTGAACACATAAACATCCAGCTATAACTGACTGGGCCTGTGGCCATAATTGTGCCCCTCTGTTCTCTGTGTTGATGTACCATATGATAGTACACAGGTGTGGCTGAATGAATGTCTTCCCAATTTCTTTCCTCACTTCCACATCCAGAAACCTGTATTTAAATGCAACACAGAATATATAGAAACAAAATTGTAAACTAATATCTATAACTGCTTCTACCAGTGAGCCACTCCTCTCTGTCTATGGGACTGGACTCAGTGTAGAAATCATAAACCACCATCCATTTGAAAACACTTTTAGTTTTTATTCCAGTGATCACATGAACCAATAAATGGTAACGCTTAGCCGGGGTTTTGTGGACAGAAGGAATACATGTATCCCATTAATGATGAAACTGCAATTGAAGGTTCTCTTTCAGCTGAATTACCTCAGTACTGCACTCTACACATAAACAGACACTAAGCTGGTCTTGAGACTTCTGTACAGGAACAGCTAATTTCTACGATCATGTACTTGGGTCAATACTTTATTCATTGTAGTCACTAAGGCATTTTATATATGTATTTCTCTCTAAAAAGTATTACTATTAAGAATTATCTTGAATTATCAGAGTAGCATTTATTATTTTGGGCATATAAAAATATGAATTCATACATTTAATGTAAGATCAATATAGCATTAGAACTGATAATCTTAGTTAATAAAAATTTTTACTTTGGGTTTTATTTTTATAAAACTGCCTTTCAGAATGCTAGCCATGTATTGAGAGGCTATGTTCAGAGTGACTCTGAAGAACCTAGACTGCATTGAGATTTTAGTCGCCAGGTAAAGTGAGAAATACAAGTCAGATTTTAAGAAAGACATCTGCAGATCTGTACCTTTTCATCCAGAATAGTTTGATTACCAGGTTCCTGTGGAAATTCCTTGTTCATAAAGGTCGTATTCTTTGTAAAGGACATATGCCTTTAGACGATTGGGTAATGGAAGAAATGACATGAAGACGGGGCAGCGCAGGCGTAAACGTCCCATACACTTCCGAATCTTGAGGCGGCACAAATGTTTAAGAGAGCGAGGGTTTGCTAAAATGCAAAACAGGCACATTATCCAAAAGGAATAAGAACTGATTGATTTTTCAGTGATCTTAGCCAATGTATTTTATACTTAAGCCACCAAGATTTTCCTTTGTTGTGACCAAATTGGGAAGTAGCTTTTCACTTCTCATTGCAAATCTTGTAGCTATGGTTTCAGACCACGTCATGTTAGAGTCCAAAGACTGGCATCAATTGTAGGTCTGGCCTGTAAGACGTAAAGCTCCAACATCTACATGTATTAACCCCCTGTCCTGCCCCTCGGGTCAGGCTAAAAACTAAAGATTCCATGGGGAAATTAGATAAAAGAAATTCTTCTTAGTTTGACTTAGGTGCTACTGTGAAACAATTTTTTTTGAAGGGTCATTTACTATCCTTTAGAGTCTTAAATCTTAGCATTTTCTCATCCCAGTTTTTAGTGCCATTTCATAGTTGTTTGTGTTTTTTTTTAATATATATATTTATTTGCTTGCATTGAGTCTTTCTTGCGACTATCAGGATCTTCATTTTGTTGTAGCACAGTAGTTGCGGCATATCGGCATGTAGATCTTTGTTCCCTGACCAGGGATTGAACCCATGTCCCCTGCAATGACAAGCTGATTCTTAACCCCTGGACCATCACGGAAGCCCCATTTCATAGTTTTTAATTCCTGTGTCTATGGTGTTCCATAGGATCAAGAGAAAATTATTATCTACCTATATTATAATTATGTAACAGATTTCATCTATTGGGAAATGGTTAATAAGTACACATTAAGTAAATACAATAACATTTTTTAGGTAGGAATAGTCTTCTTCTTGGTTTCTTCAGGTCAAGCTTTTAACTGAAGAGTACAATGTTCTGCAAAACAACAGTTCAATTAGTATTTTTTGGTAAGAATGTTCAAGAAAGATACTTACTCAAGATAAAATGGATTTCTGACCAGAGCCCCTGTTTTTGGAGCACAGCTTTCAACTTTGAACAGATCCTAACTTGGTCAACATAATCCAGCATCACTCGAACAACCTTCCCAGACAGATGCTGCAGCCACGACAAAGTTATTACTTCACAGAACTGAGGAAGGAAATCAGAACCACAAAAGTAAATGAAAAACTTACATACATAGTCATCAAAAGAACACTAAACTCAAGAGTCAGGAACCAAAGGTTTCAGGTTCTTCATTTATAAACGAAGGTGTTGAACAAGAAAATATCTCTTGACTCTTAACATTGGGAAAAATGCATACATGCATGCTAAGTCATTTCAGTTGTGTCCAACTCTTTGCAACCCTATGCACTATAGCCCTCCAAGCTCCTCTGTTCCTGGATTCTCCAGGCAAGAATACTGGATTGGGTTGCCATTTCCTCTTCCAGGGGATCATTGGGAAAAATATTTAGTACTAACTCTCCTGAACTTTGTAAGATACAATGAGGATTTAAAAGAGACTGTTAGATAATATGTATTATCCCCTTTGCCCACACTGCTGTCTGGAATAAAGATTACCTTTCCAGCTTCACTTGCATCTACATGTGGCCACCTGACTATGTCCTAGCCAATGGGATGTCAGTGGAAGTGTGAGCGACTCCAGAATGCTGTTACAGAAGAGCAAAGTGGGCGCTCCTTCCTGCCAGCCATCCTGCTCACTGCAGCGTGGGTGTGGGTTTCTCCTGTGAATCATGGAACTGTCCAGTTAGAATGCTATTTACACTTGCCTTTATTTTATGAAAGGGGAATAAGCCATCTTATTAGAGCCACCTTTATTTGGGGTTTTCTGTCATTCATAACATAGTCCCACCCTGATGATACTTGAAGCATAAGACAGTTTCTACCTTTAAGTGATTTACATGTCCTTAGACAAGATAAGATGCCCATGTAAGAAGGCAAATAATACTATATGAAAAGTCAGGAAGCCATACAAGATGACATATTACCTAAATTAACCTAAACATATCACCTAAATTATAACCTAAAAGTAACATACAATATTAAAATATTTGCTTTTTATTTTTCAGAATTGATCCAAAGATTTTTTTCATTATATTTTCAGATTTTAACAATGAATTCAAGTATTTCTAGTACATCTGCTCTGAGCATAGATCTGTAAACTGATGAAGGTGGTGAACAAAAGCTTACATTCATGTATTTGTAGGGAAGATAGATAATCAGTAAAATATTAAAGAATTTTAGAAACTGGTAAAAGTTTATAAAACTTTATAAACTGGTAATTTATAAAAGCATTAAAGAGAATGATCAGGAAGCAGAACTACCTTAAATAAGATCAGTAGGGAAGGGCCTCTCTGAAAAGGTAGCACTTGAGATGAGGCCTGAAGGGTGGCAGCTATTTGAAAAATCAGAGGAAAGTCTCAAGTTGAGGAAAACAGAAATGACCAGTTAGGCAGGGGGAAAGTAGGAGACTGGTGTGATGAAAGCAAAGAGGAAAATGTCTCAAGAAGAGGGAAGTCAGCAACGTTTACTGGGATTCTTTTTTCACCAGAAAGTGACAGAAAAGAAAATCATTAATCAAATGGTGTAGAGTCAAAAAGCTAGAGTACAGGGAACCCAGAAACATTCTAGCTAGATAACTCACTTCTTCAAAGAAAAAGCATAACGCGATCATATAAGGCTGCAATCATTCTTCACAACCTTGTGCAGGTGTTGCTTCATTTGTGAAATTCCCTGAGTAGAGTTAAATCACTTTTTCCTCCGAACTGTTTCTGTACTTTTTTCATCTTTCTGTCATCAGGTTTATCATATATTTATCATACTAAAATCTTTCCAACCAGAGCTTCTGGAAAGAATGGAATTTTATCTGTTGCTGTAGTTCAGGGCCACCAATAATAACGACACAGGGTGACAGCTGCTATGGTGTGTACTTACCATAGTATCTTTGATAACTGTAGACGTCCAGCCTTCAAAAGCATAGGAAGGATGAACTTTGTCTCCATGAGGACAATCAAAGCATCGCTCTGTGTCATACCCATAATTCAGCAGCATCCTGAGCATGACTTCATCTTTCAGAGTGTATTGCAGGGCCGATGGGAAATGTAAAGGGTTGACTCTGCAGAAGTAATTAACGTTCGCCCCGTGCCGTAGCAGCAGACTTACCAGCTCATAGTTGCCCATCCTGAGGGCTATCTGGAGGCAGTTAACTGGGTCTTGATTAGGCAGAGCTCCAGCACTCAGAAGCAGCTTAACTGAAGAGAGGTCACCATTTGATACAGCGAAATACAGAGCTGACTTCCTGTGGTCATCGTAGTGTTTGCGGATTCTCTGATCGAGCATGAAATTCACATCAAATCCCTCCTGGATGAGAAGTTCCAGGCATTTAGAGTGTGCTCCTGCTGCTGCACAGTGAACTGGACTGATGCCACTCCGCTTAATGGCAGCAAAATCAGTAACGGGAACCAAAACCTTCAGAGCTCTGAGAAAGAATTTCAAAGTGCATTAATTTTTTTTTTTGTTGTTAAGATGCAGCATTGACCTGTTTGTAACTGCTTTATACTAGCACTGGGTGGTATTAGTATCAGGTAATATTTAGACACCCCAACTAAAAAAAAAAAAAAAAAGCATAGTTCTTACATGCAAAATCTCTTAATACCAGGTAAAGTTACAGGTCTAAATAAAAAATTCAAATTATCCCAGTCAGTGAGACCCAAGGCTCCCTGCATTGCCAAGTGACCTGATAATAAGATAGTTTTATGTCTCTTCAGTGGCTACAAGGGATATCTGAATTTACCAATTCCTAGCTGGTCCAGAGTTTCTTCATTTAAAAAGGGGTGTTAAAGTTGGAGGATCAGAGATGAAGAATATCAAGTTCCCAGAAACCACCCCCTAATCCCATAGCTATTATTATTTCTATTTGCAATAGTGTGGTTGAACTCACAACAAGTGACCTCTGTCAGCTGCTACATGAATGGGCAGGTGACCTGAATTCTTAGGGACGTTGGCATCAGCTCCATACTCTAGCAAGAGAGTCACAGAGTCTGGATTTCCTCCGCTAGCAGCTTCAAGTAAGATGGAAGAAGAGTCAGAGGCCTGAGCAAGAGCATTAGCTCCTAGGAGGAAAGAGAGTGACGTTATGCGAAGAGTCTTTTCCCTGTACTGCCTAAGCATTCTTAAGTATAAATACACGTGCTGGCTTCCAGAGTAATTTTATAAGTTACATGTTTCTAACTTAAGAATCCCAGGAGAAATAATTTTATAGGTTTTATTTTCAGACCTGCATACAGAAGCTTGCTTACCTCATAACACACATATAAGATAGCACTAACCGTCCTGTTGAACTATGTCACCGTGAATCTAATGAAGATCTTATGGTGGAAAAGGGTATTTGTTCTGTTTTAGCTTGTTGCTCGGAGACTGTGCATACTAAGAGACACTAGCTGTTCTTAGTTGAAGTTGGAGACTGCTGATAGTTAAAAGGGTATATAGTACAGTACCCTGTAAGTTAAGTGCTCTGTGAATGGTGTGGGGAATAAGAGTATAGACACAGGCTGTCTTCTTGAAGACCTCAGGGCTGGGGCTATGAGTGGGGCTGGGATTGTAAGTGGGACTAGGAAGTGAAGAAAGGAGAGAGGAATTTTGGGTCAGTTTTGGAAGGCAAGGCCTCTGAGTAAAATGGGCTTTCAACAAAGAGTAGCATTTGAATGGACAAAGAAAAGGAGGACACTCTGGTCCCCTTCACAGCTCATGTAATAAAAGCTATGATGACTTTAATTTAGTGTGGACTCCATAATTAGAATATAAAAATGGCTGCTCTGGAACCCCAGTTCTAGAATGCTTTAAGAAGTGTGTAATAAGCCCCCATGTAATGAGTACTCACTATGTACTAGTTCCTTTATGTATATAGTAATTTCTAAACTTCACAACAATCCTAGGAAGTAGATGCTAACGTCTTCATTTTAAAGATGAAGACACTGAGCTTCACTGAGATTAAATCACTTCACCAGAGATGTACAACTAGTCAGCAAGGTAGTCAGGATTCATGCCAGGGGGACCAGACCCAGGGCCTATCTCTATGATGATGCTATGTTACCAGTCTAGCAATGCAGGGTGGTAAACTAATATGATTTGGAATGAAACAGTTGTGGGGTCAAAGCCTGGCTCTGTTATTCAGTAGCCATGTGCAAATGACTGTAAAGGGGCTTACCTAAGGGAGATGCTCCCTCACTGAGGTCAACCCATACTGTTTTTTTTGTTTTTTTTTTTAAGGTTAAGGATTTAAAATCTGTTGCTTGTTTCTTTATATTTTAATCAATGATCTGCACAAAAAGAGCATCTTTTTGTGCAGATGAAGGATCCAGTGTTTATTTTGTTTTTGCAGCTAATGACCTGAGCCATATCTGACAGCACTCATAACATTTTACTTGAAATGTTTTATGGCCATTGATTGGGAGTTAGCCTCTCCTTATATGATAGGAAGGATTTAGGTAAGTCTAAAGTACTTTGGCCACCTCATGCGAAGAGTTGACTCGTTGGAAAAGACTCTGATGCTGGGAGGGATTGGGGGCAGGAGGAGAAGGGGACGACAGAGGATGAGATGGCTGGATGGCATCACTGACTCTATGGGCGTGAGTCTGAGTGAACTCCGGGAGTTGGTGATGGACAGGGAGGCCTGGCGTGCTGCGATTCATGGGGTCACAAAGAGTCAGACACGACTGAGCGACTGAACTGAATGAACTGAAAGAGCAGAAAGTTGTTCTGTGCAGTCTAGAAAATTGGAAACCAGGACCATCTGTTGCTAGAGAAGAAATAAGGCTTCTGGACACGAATGGGGAGGAGAATAAAGAAGATAATTCTAATATTGGGACTTTATGAAATCTTGGGAAAGATCTGCTTCTTTGAACAAGAGCTTTAGATAATACACTGCTTCTTCTCACAGTGTCATCAATGGGGGGGGTGGTCTCCTCAAAGACAGTAAATACCAAAGTTCTCTGGGTCAGGGTCTCTGTGAGTTAAACCAGGACCCAAGATGTCCATAGCTGCAGCACTGGTGGCAGGAGAGGATGTGTTGAAGGGAAGTCCTGCAACTGGTACCATCGCCAAACCTCACTTTTCTCAAGCGTAAAATGAGAATAATGCCTACCTCACAGGGTTTGCAGAAGATTGTCTGAGGTAAAATAAGCAGCTTAATACCTGGTGCTGAGAAAGTAGTCAACATATGTAAGTTGCCTTCTTTCCCCTTCTCTCAGAGTTTTGTTTATTACTAGAGAGGAGAACTCAGACTCACAAAGAAGAAATCAGGAAGAATTTCCTAATAATTCATCTGGTAACAGATTAGACTGCCTCATCACTTAGCTCAAGTAGAGAAAACATATAGAGGATTTTGTGAAGTCTTTCATTCTATGAATCTAAAAAAGAACAATCACACAAAAAAATTAAACAGAAAGCAACCATCCTCTTAACATGGTCAGGGAACATTAAGAGTAATCTGCAGCCTAGTAATTTCAGGGAATCTACTTCAGAACAAGTAAGAAGTATTCAATCCCTATTTTAGGTTTTTTTCAGTAGCTAATGTATTAACATGTACTTTCATGAAATATTAAATTAAGCGTAAATGAAATGTTAACTTATATTACTTTGAAGCTCTCAGTGAAGAGAACACATTGCTGCTGCTGCTGCTGCTAAGTCGCTTCAGTCGTGTCCGACTCTGTGCGACCCCATAGACGGTAGCCCACCAGGCTCCCCCGTCCCTGAGTTCTCCAGGCAAGAACACTGGAGTGGGTTGCCATTTCCTTCTCCAATGCATGAAAGTGAGAAGTAAAAGTGAAGTCGCTCAGTCGTATCTGATTCTCGTTACCCTTTAGTAAAAGTGTGCTGACTGTATAGAAAAATCTTGCCTTTCCGCAGTAAGAGCTCCATGATTTCAGTGTGTCCGCTTTGGGCAGCAAGAGCAAGAGGAGTGAACCCGTAGGAGCTCTGTGGGTCAGGGTGTGCCCCGGAAGCCAGCAGGAGTGCCACTATGTCCCGTCTGCCTAGCTTGGCTGCTTCGTGGAGCGCTGTCCTCTTGTTGGCACACAGCAGATTGACATTGGCTCCATGGCTGATCAGCAGGGAGGCCATATCATAGGAGTCCTGTAGAACAGCTGGGAAATTGGAAGTGAGGGCAGCATCATGTTCAACAGGAAATTCAGGCCAGAGTATCTGATCAGCTAGTTTCTTTCAGGCTTCTTCAGGAGTTCTTCCTACCTGCCCCCATGTGCCAACAATTTGTGCTTAGGAAAAAAATGAGGCACATATTAATATTAATAGTGTTTTAATCAATATGGGCTACTTGCTTTTAAATCATGACCAATTATTCATTTTCTATTGGCTACTTATGGAGAAGGCAATGGCAACTCACTCCAGTACTCTTGCCTGGAGAATCCCACGGAGGGAGGAGCCTGGTAGGCTACAGTCCATGGGGTCACTAAGAGTCGGACATGACTGAGCAACTTCACTTCACTTCACTTTCAATTTCATGCACTGGAGAGGAAATGGCAACCCATTTCAGGGTTCTTGCCTGGAGAATCCCAGGGACGGGGGAGCCTGGTGGGCTGCCGTCTACGGGGTCGCACAGGGTTGGACACGACTGAAGCAACTTAGCAGCAGTAGCAGCATTGGCTACTTATGGGCTGAAAAACAAGGTTTTCATGTATCATCTTTATGTTCTCAAGAAAATAGAAATTTAAGTATCTAGTACAGCCCCAGGAATGTATGTAGTTGCTTTACATAAAGAAAACAAAAAAAGCTATAATTAGGAAATCATTTTTAACTTCACACTTTGTAAACCAAATTCTCTAATCAGTATTTCTGCATTTATGCTGTTAATTCACATTTGGATGATAATCTTTAGTCCTTTAAGATTCTAGAACTTAATTTATCCATCTCCCTATCCATTCACTAATTGTTGGCACCAACTGTGTCTGAGGAATCTTGCTAGGTGTCAGACACTGAATCAGAATGAATTCTGCTCATCACTGTTTATAATGTGCCATATAAAGAGCTGCTGCTGCTGCTGCTGCTGCTAAGTTGCTTCAGTCGTGTCTGACTCTGTACGACCCCAGAGACGGCAGCTCACCAGGCTCCCCCGTCCCTGGGATTCTCCAGGCAAGAACACTGGAGTGGGTTGCCATTTCCTTCTCAAGTGCATGAAAGTGAAAAGTAAAAGTGAAGTTGCTCAGTTGTGTCCAACTCCTAGCGACCCCATGGACTGCAGCCTACCAGGCTCCTCCATCCATGGGATTTGCCAGGCAAGAGTACTGGAGTGGGTTGCCATTGCCTTCTCCGATATAAAGAGCTATAATTGCTCTAAGACTAGAAATATGGAGTACCCAAGGGTATGGGGTCTTTTTTAAATCATGGAGTTGGCACTTTGTGCCCTTTCATTCTAGAAACACATGTCCTTTGTTTTAGGAAATAGCTTTCTTGACCTGTTTCATTGATGGCATACCGCCGCCACCTTGTGTGGTCTCTTTCTACTATTTCTGTTATTCACATGTTGCCCTTCCTCAGTGGTCATCCTAGTTCTCTTAGTTATTTTTCTTTCCTAGTTTTCATTTCTTTTCTTCTTCTTTTCAGTTATGTAAGATAAAGCTTACACAACTTTATCTTACAGCATTTTTAAAAATTTCTACCATATTTTTAATTTTCAAGAATGTTCTTTGTTCTTTTTTTTTTAGTAGTGTCCTGATATTTTATAAATTTTCATTGGTTTTTCTGAGAAAATTAATGATAACTTTCCCTTACATTTTATTTTCCCTAATAATGTTTCTTCCAAGTTGTTTCTCTTTGCTTGTTGGAGACTTTTCTCAGATAGTCCTTGGATATCTGTTCATGATTAAGAATTGGAAACTAAAAATCTGATTGGAAAGTCTAAACACTGACTTAAATGAAGGTTGATATGCCTGGGCCGTTTGTTGGGCAACTTCCAATTTCACTATTTTTAGTTCTTTCTCCTTGAGCTGATCAGAGAAGCCTTCTCTTGGAGGGTGAAGTTCTAGCTGCCAGCTTTCTAGAATTTGGTGGAGGAGAGCTGGGAGAGCTCAGCTTGTGTGTGCTTAATTCCTCCAGTGTTTCAAATCCAGTATTCCTGCCCTTGCCTAATAATCTCCAGTCCTGAGAACCTTTGCTCACACTATTCAGAGAATAAACCTCCAAAATTTTGCTGGTGTAGGGGAGGAATCTGACCCAGCAGGGTAGATTGGGAGAAGTAATCTAGACACCTGAGTACTGGTTTCTTAATAGTTTTCAATCAATTTTTCTATTTTAGCTGCTGTTCTTCATCCCTGTGTTCCAGGAGGTAACTACAGCCAACAGTTTCCAGGCCTTTTGATACAACTGCACTGGTTTTTGGCTTTCCCCACTCCAATTTAAGATTTGGCTTTCTTGTCACTTATTACTCATTGATCGGCTCTTCTGATTTTTAAAAATCATGTTACTCTTGTCTCCTCTTCCAGTCTTCCCATTCTTCTGTATCTTAACCCTTTAAAACATTTAATGAACTGTACTTCTCCTGAAGACTCAGGAGGCAGCAAAATTAGTCATTCATATTTAATCTGCCGACTTTACCCAAACACTGGCTGCCTCTTCCTACTCTACTCCTCTTCTATATTTCTTATACCAAGATTAACTTGTTCAGCTGGGGTATCAGGCAAACAACCAGCTCATAACTGGGCAGACACTTTGCCTCACCTCGCAAGCCAGTCTATACGAAGCTTCTTGAGAGTCAGATACGACATGTGGTCAGTTGGGATATTGACAGTGCTGCAGCTATGCACCAAAAGCTGTGCCTGTGAAGCCCCTGGGTCTAGAGCAGACACAGGCCACAGACCGTCCTCCAGAGCCAAGGTGTCAATTTACCTGTAAGAAGAGGTGAATTGCCTTCGACATTCTTGGCATTTGGATTGCAGCCATTGAGAAGGAGAAAACTGACATTTTCTAAGAGGCAATTGCTGACAGCCAAAAACAGTGGCGTTTCACCATTGTGGGTGGTTTGCTCCCACACACTGAGTTTTGAGGCTGAAATAAATCCATTAGACCACAGATTAAAATATGAAAATAAATTTTAAACTTACTTCTCAGAAGCATCAAAGAAGAGTTGTAAAGGGAGTTTACCTTTCAGGGTGATTTCCAAAATGTTCTTATTTAATTGTACTGCAGCCTTATGGAGAGGAAGCCAGCCTATCTCATCTGCTTCATCAAAAGCTGAATGGTACTTGGTCAACTGTGACAATACATCTTCCTTACCTATTAGTATGTCAAATGAGGACATATTCACATTTGGCCCATGTACAAGGCAGCCCATACTGCTTCTGAATTCCATCATCAAGGTTAGTGCATGAATGAAATTCTGGCACCACCTTTTATGAAAGACAAATGTAAATTGCATAGGGCAAATAAGGGCTTCCCTGGTGGCTCAGACAATAAAGAATTCGCCTGCAATGCAGGAAATCTGGGTTCAATCCCTGGGTACAGAAGATCCCCTGAAGAAGGAAATGTCAACCCACCCCAGTATTCTTGCCTGGAAAATTCCATGGACAGAGGAGCCAGGCAGTCTATAGTCCATGGGGTCACAAAAGGTCAGACTGACACAGATGCAGGGAAATAAGCGGTAAGGTCTTTCATCCAGCATTCCATATTACCTGGGTCTGTGAATACCTGTCATCTTATTACATACAGAAAACAGTTCTGTTCCCTGAGGAGCCCAGGAGCTCTTTGCTAAGTTGTGCTGAAGTAGTTTCTCTCAGGAAAGCCCATATCAGACTCTTGACAATCAGCTGTGGACTCCACAGTGTTCAGCATTTGGAGATCCTATTTCTAGGCTTCCTAAACTCAGAGGGAAAATGCTGCTAGTTGTCACCATCACATCTTACCACAAGTTGAAGGGGATAGAATAAGAAGAGTACTTAACTGTCTCTATTGTTTCAACTATCTTCTTATGGTAAGCACTCAAAAAGCTGCAGGGGAAAAAATATATATGTGAAATTCCAAAACTGAGGGAAAAAGTTAAGGATATAAAGCAAAAGGAAAGGATAAAGGCAACAGTATTTAACTTATAATGAGGTCATAACTGAAGCATAATAGAAATACTTCAAAACGTAGCATAACACTTTATGTGCTCAAAAGAAACTCCTCTCTCATATGTCTTCCTCGTCAGTTTCTTTAGGGCAAGAATTGTGAGAACCCAGATCACAGTTGGCCCTCAATCGATACTTGCTGAACTGAATCAAAGCTGTCTAGGACGGAAATGTCATATTATCACATTAAAATTTAAATGGCCACTCTGTAGTGTCACTGAGCTTAGCAAAAATTATTTTTTTAAAAAAGTAAATAATCATGGTGTAAGATTTAAAAAAAATATTCATGGTCAGAATCTGTGCTCTGAAAACACTATTAGCAGTTTTTTTTAAGTAATATTTTTATTAAAATATTTAAAGTTTTAAAGAACAATTTATGGATCTTACATTATTTTTTAAATCTAGTAAATAACAATTATCACCTTTCCATTTTTCTTTTGATTAAATCACATTAAAATTTAAATGGCCACTCTGTAGTGTCACTGAGCTTAGCAAAAATTATTTTTTTAAAAAAGTAAATAATCATGGTGTAAGATTTAAAAAAAATATTCATGGTCAGAATCTGTGCTCTGAAAACACTATTAGCAGTTTTTTTTTAAGTAATATTTTTATTAAAATATTTAAAGTTTTAAAGAACAATTTATGGATCTTACATTATTTTTTAAATCTAGTAAATAACAATTATCACCATTCCATTTTTCTTTTGATTATTCAGTGAACCTAGCTTGAAGAAAATAAATTCCCTTAGACAATCCGTCCTGCTTACAATCTGGTCAATCAAATTCTCTTAAACATTTAAAACTGTAATTTTTGATTTAGCATTGTATTAGTTTTCTATAACAGCTGTGTGAAATTACCACACACTGAGTGGCTTAAAATAAGACAAATTTATTATGTTCAGCAGTTCAGAAGTACAGAATGGGTTTTACTGGACCAAGATCAATGTGTAGGTAGTGTTGTGTTCCTTCTGAAGGCTCTATGGAAGAATCTACTTCTTTGCCTTTTCCAGCTTCTAGAGGCCACCCACATTTCTTAGTTCATTGACCCCTTCTTCCATCATCAAAGCTAACAATGTTGGGCCATGTACTTCTACCCAGCCAGGATCTCTTTCTTTTGCCTCTCTCTTCTACTTTTAAAGACCCTTGTGATTACATTGGGCCTGTCTGGATAACCTAGGATAATCTCCCTATCCTAAAGTCAACTGATCAGCAATCTTAATTCCATCTGCAACCTTAATTCTCCACTGCCATGTAAGGTTACATAGTCATAAATTCTGGGGATTAGGACTGGACATCTTTCCGTTGTGGGGGAGCACTTTATTCCTCCTGTCTCAAGTATATGCTTGTTTCCTAATTCCTTCAAGTACGTGATCAAATCAGTAAACCTTGCTAAGTATCATACAATTCTTTCAAATCTAATCTTATAACTATAGTCAACCTTAATTTCTTTGAAACATTTCAATACTCTTAATTAAAATCTCTTTTACCTTTCAATGTAAAATGATGACTTCAAAGTTAATCACAAGGTTAATACAACAGGTAATCCAATGAAATCCAATTTCTTTATAAAACTTTTAACTATTTAAAGATTATTTTAAAGATTGTTTCTAAATTTAACACAAAAGTGTAGGAATAGTGTGATCAAGAACAAAGGCTCTGAAGCCAGGCTGTCTGGCTCTTTACTTACTAGCTCTGTGACTTGGGTTAGTCGCTTAATTTTTCTATGCCTGTTTCTTCACCTCTAAGTGGGGATAATAATAGTACCTACCACATAGACAGGTAATGAGAATTAAAATTTAAACAAGTTAATATTTATGAAATGCTCAAAAGTGTGGCACACAATCACTCCAAGTAAGTGTTACTTTAAAAAATTAAAAAAAAAAAACCCAACTCTAGGTTTGATAAACTTCAACATCTCTACATTTAATTTTAAAATCTCTTGGAGTTAAAACACATTTATCCAATTTTACCTCCAGCAGGCAAATAGAGGCCACCATCCCAAGCAAACGGTTTATCACCCCTGATAACCACTCAGGGGCTTGAAACTGCTGACCAGCCAGACAGCATTTGACTAGGCGCTTGTGGCTGCAGATAGCCAGCGGCAATATCCGGGGCAATTCTCTAGCTGTTACTATCACATCTCACCATGAGTTGAAAGGGATAGAATTAAGAGGAGAGGTCCAGGGAGTCCTTTCCTAGTGCTGTCATATCAGAACTCTGAATCTGCACCCTGCCGAAGGGGTACTCTCTTCAGGGCTTAAGTTTACACAACGATTCCTTCTGATTTGAATCAAGACTTTACCCTATCCCACCCCCGACTAAGACTGACAACAACTTGTTGTGTCTTGGGGGATTTATACATTTCCTTGATGCATTAGGGTTTTCTAGCCCTTCAAATTCTCATCTGTTTCTTCTTTTTGATTTCCAGTCTGCCTCTCCTCACCCATATTTGTACCTAACCTCCTCCAACTATTTTCTTTACTGCCTAATTAAATTCTGAACTATTTTCTAATTTCTCCTGTCTGGTCAGACATCGTCTCATAGATACTATTTAAACGATAGCTCCTTGGGTTCTGACTCTCTCTTCTGTTTTTGTCATAACACTAGCATCATGCTTATGACAAGTATCAACTGTTGAATACCTATAAAGCATTGCCAAAGAGATACCATTACCTCTCATCCTCAGGTGACTGCTGTGCAGTTCCTGGCTTGTGAATATCCTTAAACTCTGTTGAATGATGAGCTGGGTGTCAAAGTCATCATCGATGTCTTCATCACTGGTGTAATTATCCATGTGGAATGCAGACAGATTTACTTTAAAGTCAAAATGAATTAAAAATATTTTTCCAGTTGTGGAAAAAGATTATCAACTGATAAAAATTATAAATGAAATTCAGAAAACTAAAATAAATCATAGGATTTATAAATGAAAAAATGAAAAATTTAGAACACAAAATATTCATTTACAAATTTTTCAAAAACTCCACAGATTCAACATAAATTAGAAATTTTCCATAAGTAACCATCTCCTTAAAAGCTTACTCAGGAAACACAAGTTTTCACATAAAACTTAAGTCAGTACCATTTTAACGATGAAAATGTTCATATTGTTCTATTTTAAACTTAGCTTATGAGTTTTTCTCAGTGATTATAGCATTCACTCAAAAGAATATCTTTCCTACATGCAGTGAGTATTATGCTAAAAATATTTTAGTAAATATTAAAAATAAACATGTTATAGAAATAAATGTGCTCTCATAATATAACATGTAACTGGAATAGTGGGGGAAAGCCCCAGTATATTTTATTAGGCAATATCTCAATGGCTTTAAAAGAACACTTCAGGTTTAACATAGAATAGGTTTGATCACATACCAAAGACGTTTTACCTTTTGTTATATCCTCTAGGACAGCACTGAAGTTTTCACTGTTAAGGATTAGCACATCAGAATTTTCGTTATATTTAGGATCTCCACTCCCCAGTAGTGCTATTCCATTAATAGCTTTACTATAAATACTTGATCATAAGACAGTCTGGCACATTCCCCTTGTTTTTTACATGTGGTTTAGCTCTGTTTGGAAACATGGTCTCTTTACTTCACTGCTGTATCCATGAAATTTAAAAGATGAAACATTTCATTCCCGGAATAAAATGCTTTAGCAGGAGGTTGACCGTGTGAGGTGAACTCTTCCTCTGGGGACTCATGCACATAGCCTTGGCAAACCAGAATCAATTTTTCATGTAGAGAGGCCAAACATTTTGCTCTGACTGAATTATCAGAAATGACTGTCCCTATGGTCCTGATTCAGTGGGAAGCTGCACCTACATTTTCTTTGAATTACAGAGCTGCAGCCTAAAATATCCAGGGAATCTTAAAGAAGGAATTAACTCCACACAAGATAGTAAAATTTTGACTATAATTTTGTTTTGTTGAAATGTTTAAAAATGGATAATGTACACTAGTATTATGAATGCATACTAAATAATAAGAATAATAACTATTAAAAATAACACAGAGCCCACCTGGCACTTCCAATTAAATGTGAAGCAAATGCCAAGAAGCATGATACCACCTCCAGTGTGTGGGATCTCCCTCCAGCTGTCTTACCGCCTTTGCGTGTCAGCCTCAGTGCTTTGAGTTTCCTTTCCTGGTCACAAGGGTACTGTGAGAAATATGGATCTGACGTTTTAAGAGTAAGACAGAAGGGGTTTAGTTCTGAAATTGTTTCAGCGTTTTCCTTATTTACAATTTATGTATTTTAAATGTTTGTGTATAATCACAATAGTTGAGTAGAAAGTAAATTATTACTGAAGCTGATGAAATGACTTAACACTTGTGAAAAAGATAATTTTTGATTTAATTAAAATTTTACCCAGCTAGTCTTCCCAAATCTGCTTTTCACATAAAAAAAGGAACTAAATATAAGTTTCAAAGATTTTCCATATGACTCTAATACACATTTCATGTTTTTCTTCACAGTTGTCTGTGGTCTCAGGAATCCATCTGGAAGGCGGTACTCCAATCGAGAGCGGCATATCACGGAGAACAATATAAGACCATTCACAAAGATCACCTAAAAGAATTACCCCAAGATACTTGGGTTTTATAATGTTATATATTCTCAAAGCAAAGGCAATATTTTTTGTAACTTGTTTCAGATGTTTTATTAAGTTGTCCAATTTAGTCATCTAATTGACAAAGCAAAGCAACCCCACGTTTGATCCAGTGTTGAGTAGGTTGGTCTGTTTTCAACAACATTGCAATACAAAGTTAGTAGAATGTCCTGTGGTGGAAAGAGTTCCTTTACGTTCACTTGTCTTGTAAAGAGGACAGACATAGGCATTCGACTTCACGATCTTAGACTTTATAACTTGGAAAAAAAAAAGTAAATACAGTCATTTGATAAAGGGAAAACAGTCACTGGTACTAAAAGAACAACTATTTATCTTGTAATAAAATGACCAGTACTAAATCTCAGATCATGATTATGATATTTAAATATTTTAAAGTTGTTTTGGCTTTTCTTTTTTCATAGTTGGCATATAATGATGGTTGTGAAACAAGGTAAGTGATTTCAATATGGTAAGTGATTTTAAAGACCTATCACTTAACAAGTATGAAAATACTCAAGAGGACTTAGGAGATAAGGAGAAATAAAACACAGCATAGGTAATGGGGGAGATGCAAAAAGAGAAACACAGTTGTTTAGAGTTCTAATATAAGAAATCCATAAATTAGAAGAAATTGAAGTTACTATTTGTTTTCACCAGGTTATTACTCGGAAAAATACACTAACTCCCAAAAAGAATCTCTATGTAATCCTTGCAAAGCCAGATATGAGATATCAGGAATCTTTCTAAACTGAGGCGACATCATAGTTATAAATGAACTGCTTTAGAAATAAAAACACTTAATAGGTTGAGTGTAATTGGGTGATTTGTAAATGTTTTCATTTACAGTTATTTGAGAATTTTTAAAAAATAGGAAGGACAAAAGAATGAGCCTTAATTGTTCACATGTGGTGGGAAAATGATGATGGCAAAAAGGAGGAAGCAAGTAGGTTTTACAAAGGGGCAAAACTGGTCTCCACCCCTAGAGGCTTGGGTCATCTGGCTGGTTCCTAGGCCTAGGAGTTTCTTATAGCCAGAAAACTCTAGTCAATAACTGGAGACTATATGTCAAACCTGTTTGTGTCTCTAAGATGTGTACAAAGGCACTTCAGAATCAAAATATTGATGGGAAGCTCTAGACTTGGAAAAAGGAGAAGTGAAGGGGAGGGGCAAAGAAATGTTATATCCCATGTGATAAGAGCAAAAAGAGACAAAATAATAGTCATAAAATAATAAAAATGCAACACAAAAAGGGGGAACAATATATTTCCCATATAAAGATTAAATCAGTATTTACTATAATTGAACAAATTCTAATAGGTCTGAGCAGAGATTTATTTGGAAAGCAGTTAAAAATATCTATCATTATGCTCCATACAACTCTACAAAGTTTTATTAGAAATATATTTACTTGGTTTTATCCATATGATGGGCATCAGGTCAAACAGAAGTTTGGGGTACTGTTCAGCAAGCAATCCACTGTGAAGAGAAATTGATACATGTTTATTAGAAGTAAAATGAAATCTGCATCTCAGAAATTGCGACTTAGACATTGGCTTTTAATACAAGAGAGGACCAGAGATATGCAGGGGGAAAATGCCAAAACAAAACCAAGTAAAAGGCAATGAAGAACTGAGAAAAACAGAAGAAAATTATGGAAAGGTAATGTGTTAAATAGTGGACAAATATCAATTACTGCCACTTTAATGTCCATGAGGCAGACACTATGCTGTTATATTTGACCTTCACAATAGTCTTGGCCCCATTCCAATTCCTATTTCCCAGATGAAGGGTGGAGACTCAGAGAGGCTGAGTACTTTTCTCACAGTAACAGAGTTCTTAAGTGCCAGTGTCAGGATTCGAACATAGAGCTTCCTATCTAGAAAATGTAATTTATCTTTCCTATGTTACATTGCATATTTGTTTGCTTATAAGATGGAAGGAAGAAAGAAATGAAAAGATGAATACATATATAAGAAAAAGTAAGTTAAGAGAAACATCATGAGAATGAAGAAAATGAAAAGAGAGAAATAATCACATGAGCTATATGCAGCTAACTCTCCTCATATCCCTGTCTTAGAACCATCTCTGTAGAACCACCTTCATGCTCCTTTTTAAAAAAAATTTATTTATTTTAATTGGAGGCTAATTACTTTACAATATTGTAGTGGGTTTTGCCATAAATTGACATGAATCAGCATGGGTGGACATGTGTTCCCCACCTGACCCTCCCTTCCACCTCCCTCCCTATCCCAT
>SJXQ01012690.1:0-16353 GCA_006408695.1 Aepyceros melampus | reverse complement strand
TGTCTCCCCAAATATTTATCCCTCTGTTCACCTATTCACCATTTCACAGTAAATTTCACAGTAAATTCCAGATAGCAGTACAGTTTCCCCTAAATACTTCAGTATGCGTATCATTAACTAGAGTTTAATATTTGTTTATAGCTTTTTCTTCTGATGTAAAATTTACATGTGGTAAAGTACCCAAATCTTAAGTGCTCATTACCTGAGTGTTGACAAATGATAAATCTGTATAACCTGAATCCTTGTCAAAATACAGAAGATTTTAACAGCCTTTTTTTTTCTGCCCAGATTATTCCCTCTTGACTTTTTATAGTCTCTGAGTTAAAGGTAAGAAAGAGGCTTGTCAGTGTTTGTAGGACAAATAGGGATTGATGCTTCATGATGGATCAACAGATTTCTCTTTTCCCTTGCCAAAGTACCTTGTGTTTTAAATTGTGTATGAATGTTTTAAAAAAAACAGAAGACTTGAAGGAATTCTATGGCAGTTCAGTGGTTAGAGCTTGCGGTTTTCACAGCAGGGGCCCTGGTTCAATCCCTGCTTGGGGAACTAAGATCTCACAAGCCACATGTCATGGTCCAGAAAAAGAAAAAAAAATTTTAATAAAAACATAAACCAAGAGACTAACTTGCCTTTCTGATTTTAAGTACTTGTTTTTTAAAATAGATATAAATACTTTAGTTAGTTAAGTATTTTATAAAGCAGGAGCTCTAGTTTGATGAAATATGAGGTGATATGCATAGAAATGTAATGAGGAAGAGAGAGGAAGTAGAAGTGATATGGGAGAAGAATCACATAAATATTAATATATTTATTAATATATAGCCAATTGATTAAAAATATATGTATCTAACATCACAAGATATAGTTTAGCCTGATGGCAGTGTCATGCCATTTATTCAAGAATATCAGCATATCATAATCTGCCTTTAGGAAAATACACATTAAATTCCTTTCACTATTGGTCTTGGGTATTTGTCATTTTACTGTTAATGCCTTATGCCTGGCAAATAGCTCTTTTTAAAAAATAGCTCTTATTTAGGGTAGCATATTTTAGTTTATGCTAATATATTTTAAATATGACATCAGTTTGAAATTACTTGTTTGCATTTTATGAGTAACACATAAGTGTTTTTCAAATAAAATAATTCTAGTCTCAAAAGGAAAGCTATGACAAAGTAAATTGTGTTATTTCCATAATAAAAATATATAGGAAACATGCAGACATTTGCATATAGTTCCTGAAATATTGCATACTGTCTTTGTCAGTGCTGGTAAATCCATTTCAAGGATGTTGCCCTTAGTCCATTAGTTTGGATAATGAACCCTATAAAGTACATTTATAACTTGTGGCACTGCAAGGAGATGGATTCTAATTTTCATCGTTTTATCTAGACACACTGAGAGAAGGTCAATGGAGGGTTCTATATGATTCATTGTCCGAACACATATCAGATGACAGAGACCTGATAATGTCCATGCATAAGTGTTTTCTTTATTTGGAAATAGCGCTTGAAAAAATCTTTCTATGATCATCCTCTGAAGTAAAGTGGAAACAGATATTAAAAAAGCTCTATCCCTCCTCCCATTTTTTTTGCTTTAAAACATTATCACACTTGTTGCAAAATAGCTATTCTTGAACAAAAGAGAAAGTGACACTTAACAGATAAACAAGCCTTTAGTGGCTTTTATAGGCTGTAAATAATATAACAAGATACTTAATCAACTTTTCCTCCCCCTTTTCTTAGGTCTGTTAAAAAAAAGAGAAAGCCTAAACAAAGAAAAATCTTCTATGTTCTAAACAAAGAAAAACCTTCTATGTTCCTAAACATTAGAAAAGCTTATAGCATAATAGTTGTCCTAACTTTCCTCTTACTATTAATAGCATTCAAAATAAATATTTAAGTTCTAGTCCACACTTAATAGTTTAAAATGATTCAAAATAGCAACAAGAATATATATTCTGCAGTTTAGTTTAAGTTTTGTGTCAAAAATGTGTACTTGTGGGCAATTTTAAAATCTTTCACAAATTAGTTTTAGATTCAGGATTGGTAGCTAGCTGATTATGTTCGTTTTCTTTATTATGTAATCATCAATGATAACTTTTTTCTGTGCTTATCTTCTTTGTAGATGTAAAGCAATCATAGATCAGTATGGTCAGAGAATAATCTCTAAGCATTTCCTTGTGGAAGACAGTTATTTGGCTGAGAACACATGCTCACATGTGCAATACAGGTAAGGCACCCCTCCAGCAACTCTGCAAGGGAAGGTGAAACTTAGGGAAATTCGTCTGTGTGGTTACATTGACAATTCTATATGGTTCTGTTCTTCAATTAAGATGCAAATGTATACCAAACCAAAGATATATTCAGTGTGTTACCACTGTTTTCTTATAAGGTCTGGTTTGAAGGGAACCTAGCCTAATGTTGACTCCATTGCATCAGCTGGGGTCTGTCTGCAGGTCACACATCCTCCTTTCCTGAGCCAAGAAAAGATTAAAGCAGAACTTGACTTGGTTTGGGGAGGTGACACTTTTATCATGACTTAAATCTTTCAAACATACCTTATGGTGGTCATATAGCTATATAAATGAGATTTATCCATGGAATCTGAGTCATTGATTAACTTTTCTGCATTACAGGCAGATCTCCAGGGCAGTCTTGATTACAGATAGATCTGTTCTCAAAACAGATTCAGATCAACAGGTAATTCTAGTCCTGTACTTGTTGGTAACATGTTGCTAATTTAATCTACATGGTAATATGTTGTAAATTAATACAGGTGAAATAAAATACATTAGAAAATATGTGCTAATAATACATTTAATGCATTTTAAAAATACATAATGGCAATTATGTAATAATTTTGGTTTCTTAAAGATTTCCTTCCAGTGGAACAACTAATTGCATCTTATGTAACAGATTTATTCTAGGAATATTGAAATCATCCTAGTTTTTTTTTTAACAACTATGAAATTGAAATTATATTATTTATGGGAAGAAAAGCATTTAGAAACATTTAAAAATCTTGGATGAAATGAGGAGATATGGTTAGATAGCATCACTGACTCAATGAACGTGAATTTGACCAAACTCTGGGAGATAGTGAAGGACAGGGAAGCCTGGCATGCTGCAGTCCATGGGGTTGCAAAGAGTTGTACATGACTTAGCAACTGAACAGCAACAACAAAAATCTTGAAGGAAAAGGCTTAATGATAACCAATCCTATAGCAGTGGTGGTAAGTTCACTGTTAGGGGCCTAGTGTGAATGAGCATCAGCATGCATTTTCAATTCAGGCTTTCCTCATCACCATGGTTCATTTTGGTACCCTCTTCCTCCTCATAACTACTGATTCCATCAGTGGAATCTTTATACCTGTGTTTTTTCCTTAATCTGAACACATAAATTCCAAAAGAATGCCCCCTTCTCCTTCTGACAACAGTTTACAGGACTGATAAAATCAGCTTACTCAGTAAGCGTGAATGTTAGGTCTAGCTTGTATGCTACTGCTTAAGATAGGTTCTGAAATTTCCTTAAGTTGGAAACTTTGTATTTTATTAAACAAATATGTTAGTTTTAAGTGTGAGTGCAAATTCTTTCATTTAATCATTCAACAGAGAGTGAGTACCTTTCACATGTCAGCCGGTGTGCTAGATTCTGAGGAGATAGTGCTGACCATGATAGCATCTGTCCCCTCATAGCTTGCAGTCTGTAGGATAGAGATTGTCTTTTGTTGTTAAGTCACTAAGTCATGTTCAAGTCTTTTTCAACCCCATGGACTATATCCCATCAGGTTCCTCTGTCCATGGGATTCTCCAGGCAAGACTACTGCAGTGGGTTGCCATGCCCTCCTCCAGGGTATCTTCCTGACCCAAGGATCAAACCTGTGTCTCCTGCTTGGCAAGCAGATTCTTTACCACTGATTACTTCTTAAGAATAAGGGTGTAGATCCCTCAGGGGGAATGAGACAGGCTGAGATGTGGGACCCTTTGCTGCAGTGCTTCCACCTGGACACACCTCTTCTTGATTAACACAAATTGTTATCACTGGGGGAAACTAAATTAACACATGCTCTCTCTGTAGTATTTCTTAAAACTGCAAGTAAATCTACAATGATCTCAATGAAAATGTCAATTAAAAACAAAACATCAAAAGAAAACAAAACAAAAAATATAATTCAGATGGTGTATTTTCTGCTTAAAATCCTTTTGTGATTTCCTATTATGCCCAGAATAAAATTCAGACTCCTCTCTTTAAAAAAAAAAAAATACAGAGAGACTATATGGGGCTAAACTGTTCATACACAGTTCAGTTCAGTTCAGTCACTCAGTCGTGTCCGACTCTTTGCGACCCCATAAACTGCAGCACGCCAGGCCTCCCTGTCCATCACCAACTCCCGGAGTTCACTCAGACTCACGTCCATCGAGTCAGTGATGCCATCCAGCCATCTCATCCTCTGTCGCCCCCTTCTCCTCCTGCCCCTAATCCCTCCCAGCATCAGAGTCTTTTCCAGTGAGTCAACTCTTCGCATGAGGTGGCCAAAGTACTGGAGTTTCAGCTTTAGCATCATTTCTTCCAAAGAAATCCCAGGGCTGATCTTCTTCAGAATGGATTGGTTGGATCTCCTTGCAGTCCAAGGGACTCTCAGGAGTCTTCTCCAACACCACAGTTCAAAAGCATCAATTCTTCGGCGCTCGGCCTTCTTCACAGTCCAAGCAAAACACCTAAGCCACTTTTCTGGCCACGTCTCCTGCATTGCAGGTGGATTCATTACCATCGAGCCACCAGGGAAGCCTGTGGATACAGATACAGACAGGTAAATAGGAAGGACAGTTCAGCATGGCAAGTGTCAACAAGTTGTTGTAAAATCGTAGCAGTCATCATACTGTCCTGTAATTGCCAGTTTACTTGTCTATCTCCCAATAAACCATAAGCTTTGTGAATGGGTTGAAGAGTGACAGAGGCAGAAAAGTGAAGAGAGCAAACAAAAACACTTCTGAAGAAACTAAGCTGGGAAGAGCAAGAGAGAGGACAGTGATCTCTGCTGAGGGATGTGGAAGTGAAGAGAGCATTTCTTTGAAGTGTTAAGTGTATTTAAACTGATGAGAAATGGGGTCAGCAGAGGAGAGGTTGAAGATTCCCAGAAGAAAAGGAAGATAACTGATGCAGCAAGGTCCAGATAAAGGCAAGGAGAGATGGGATTCAGAGAATAGGTGAGAAACATTGTCCTTAGATGGAATATGCGACACTTTGAAATAAGAGGGTGAATGCATGAACACCTTGAACTGCATGCACAAATTCTGGTAATTCATTTTTCATTTTTGTTCTGTTATATTTTCTAATTTTCCTTTTTATGGCTTCTTAGATACACCCATTTAAAAATGGACATTTAATTTCCAAATACGTGTTTTTTAAATTTTATGTATTTATTCATTTATTTTTCACTGTGCTGAGTCTTTGTTGCTGCATGTAGTCTTTCTCTAGTTGCAGTGAGTGAGGGCTACTCTCTAGTTTTGGTGCATGGGTTTCTCATTGCTGTGGCTTCTTTTGTTGTGGGCCACAGGCTCTAGGGTACAGGCTCAGTAGTTATGGTACATGGGCTTAGTTATCCTGCAGCATGTGGAATCTTCCCAGACCAGGGATTGAACCTGTGTCCCCTGCATTGGCAGATGGATTCTTAACCACTGGACCACCAGGGAGGTCCTACATGGGGTTTTTTAAGTATCTTTGATATTAATTTCTCATTTATTCTCTGCCTTTTATCTGCTTTATTCTCTGCAATCACTGTGTGTGTTTTTTCAGTCTTTTAACTTGATTGAGGCTTTCAATGGCTAAGTCAAAGATCTCTCTTGGTAAATGTCTCATTGTGCTTAAAAATATGTGGCTTATTTCCAAATATCTTTTGATATTGATTTCTAGCCTATTTTCACAGTGATAAGAGAACAGACTCTGCAATTTTAATACCTTTAGAGTATAAAATTTTTGCACCTTGTTTCATGTCCCTGGATATGTTCCAGTGTCTCCTAGTTTNTCAATTTGCTATATGAGTGAGACAAATTGAAGTCAGAGAGGTAAATAACATTTTTTTTTAGAAATCCTCTAGTGGACTGAAAGGAAAAGGAATTAAAGCTCAAAGAAGATGATCTGTGAACAAATGGTATGTTTTATTCCCAGATAAAAACATGCTGTAATTATACAATTGTTGTTCATATAACTCAACATATACATACATATATATTATTTCCTGTTCTTTGAATGGAATATCTATGTGGGTGCCTGTTAAGTCACTTCAGTTGTGCCTGACTCTTTGCGACCCCATGGACCATAACCCTCCAGGCTTCTAGGTCCATAGGGTTTCTCTAGGCATGAATACTGGAATGAGTTGCTGTGTCCTCCTCCAGGGAATCTTCTGGACCTAAGGGATCCAAGCTGCCTCTCTTAAGTCTCCTGGATTGGCAGGAGAGTTCTTTACCACGAGCACTACCTGGGAAGCAAATACCTGTAATGCAATCAGAAACATAACATACTTGTTTTATTGTTTCCTTAATCCATATACATTGCAGATGTTTCAGTGAGTTAGAGAAGACAAGATACCTCATTTCCAAAGGAACATGTACAGTAGTTTTTCATGTGGCAGTAATGTAGCATTATAAAGCTGCTAAGTTGTTCTCATTTTCTATTCAGTTTACTATTTAGTGGTTTATTCAATTCATCCAAGTAACTGAATTATCATCTAGTGTCTAGAGGTAGATCTAGAAGGAAGTATCTTCCTGTCTACTCAATAGAAAAAAGTATAGCTAAAAAAGAGTATAGCCCTCTCTTGTCTAGATGGGGAGGAATACGGGCACCCCTAGCCCAGGCAGAGTTTGAGTTATGCATATTATTGTTGCTGGTAAAGTGAGGTGCATGGAGAAGGGGTTTGCCTCTATTCTGGTGGTGAGATCTGCCACCTTGTTCATTTAAAGGAAAGATGGAAGTTCTTTTCAGAGTTTCAGGCATTGTAGCAGCATAGAAACCAAAGTGCATACCTGACAATTTCAGAAAGAGGAAGAGTATAGCCCTCTCTTGTCTAGATGGGGAGGAATACGGGCACCCCTAGCCCAGGCAGAGTTTGAGTTATGGATATTATTGTTGCTGGTAAAGTGAGGTGCATGGAGAAGGGGTTTGCCTCTGTTCTGGTGGTGAGATCTGCCACCTTGTTCATTTAAAGGAAAGATGGAAGTTCTTTTCAGAGTTTCAGGCATTGTAGCAGCATAGAAACCAAAGTGCATACCTGACAATTTCAGAAAGAGGGACCATAGAACAAATTTTTTTAAACATAGTCAACTCTTGTTGGGAACAGTCTGCAATTATGGACTGTCTCTCTTCCCCATGCTTACGCAAGCCATTAATATTACTAAAAGTTATTCCTAAGAGCCAATCACTTCTTAAAAGTTAAAATATAGAGGTTGTGCCTACATTCTCCCACCTGCACCATCATGAAGGAGCACCACCTTGATTATTAATCCAGGTGCAAAAGACATCACCTATCTGGGGAACTAAGCCACGAGGTCCATAACTGCTAGACACTGCTGAATTGTTTCTACTTCTTTGGATTTCTTCACAGTACATATCTGGAAATAATTCAGAGCTGGCATGCAGGTACTATTAACTGAATTGCATTTACTGAAGATTCATTTCTCGCAATTGTAAAATGAAGCCTTTGAGAAAATGATAATGGATTTGGGATAATTTAGTCTACTAAACAGAAAGCCTGCTCTTCAATATTTTCATAATATTTTGTCCTATTTATACATCCATGATTTCTCATTTATTTGCAAAGGAATAAAACGTATTAAGAAAATTTTGGTAACACTTTATCCAGGAAACAAANGTGAACTCCGGGAGTTGGTGATGGACAGGGAGGCCTGGTGTGCTGCGATTCATGGGGTCGCAAAGAGTCGGACACGACTGAGCAAGTGAACTGAACTGAACTGATACTGTATTGGTGTTTTTCTTTCTGACTTACTTTACTCTGTGTAATAGGCTCCAGTTTCATCCACTTCATTAGAACTGATTCAAATGCACTCTTTTTAATAGCTGAGCAATATTCCATTATGTATATATACAACAACTTTCTTATCCATCCATCTGCAGTGACCATCTAGGTTGCTTCCTGTGTCCTGGCTATTGTAAACAGTGCTGCAATGAACATTGGGGTACATTTGTCTCTTTCAGTTGTTGTTTCCTCAGTGTGTATGCCCAGCAGTGGGATTGCTGGGTCGTATGGCAGTTCTATGTTTTTTAAGGAATCTCCACACTGTTCTCCATAGTGCCTGGATCAGTTTGCATTCCTACCAACAGTGTAAGAGGATTCTCTTTTCTCCACACCCTCTCCAGTGTTTATTGCATGTAGACTTTTTGATAGCAGCCATTCTGACTGGTGTGAGATGGTACCTCACTGTGGTTTTGATGTGCATTTCTCTGATAATGAGTGATGTTGAGCATACAACAGTGTAAGAGGATTCTCTTTTCTCCACACCCTCTCCAGTGTTTATTGCATGTAGACTTTTTGATAGCAGCCATTCTGACTGGTGTGAGATGGTACCTCACTGTGGTTTTGATGTGCATTTCTCTGATAATGAGTGATGTTGAGCATTTTTTTCATGTGTTTGTTAGCCATCTGTATGTCTTCTTTGGAGAAATGTCTGTTTAGTTCTTTGGCCCATTTTTTGATTGGGCCATTTATTTTTCTGGAATTTAGCTGCAGGAGCTGCTTGTATATTTTTGAGATTGTTCTTTGTCAGTTGGTTCATTTGCTATTGTTTTCTCCTATTCTGAGGGCTGTCTTTTCACCTTGCTTATATTTTCCTTCATTGTGCAAAAGCTTTTAAGTTTAATTAGGTCCCATTTATTTATTTTTGCTTTTATTTCCATTACTCTGGGAGGTGAGTCATAGAGGATCCTGCTGTGATTTATGTTAGAGTGTTTTGCCTATGTTTTCCTCTAAGGAGTTTTATTTTTTCTGGTCTTACATTTAGATCTTTAATCTATTTTCAGTTTATTTTTGCTTGTCAGTAAAGCTTTTGATTTCTCCTTCACATCTGAATGAGATCCTTGCTGGGTGTAGTATTCTGGGTTGTAGGTTTTTCTCTTCCATCACTTTAAGTATGTCCTTACATTCCCTTCTAACATGAAGAGTTTCTGTTGAAAGATCAGCTGTTATCCTCATGGGGATCCCCTTGTGTGTTTTGTTGGTTTTACCTTGCTGCTTCTAATATTTCTTCTTTGTACTTAATCTTCATTAATTTGATTAATATGTGCCTTCGGGTGTTTCACCTTGGGTTTATCCAGTTTGGAACTCTCTGGGTTTCTTGGACTTGGTTGGCTATTTTCTTCCCCATTTTAGGGAAGTTTTCAACTATTGTCTCCTCAAGTATATTTTCATGGCCTTTTATTTTGTCTTCTTCTTCTTGGATTCCTATGATATGAATGTTGGGGCATTTAACATTGTCCCAGAGGTGTCTGAGTTTGTCCTCATTTCTTTTAATTCCTTTTTCATTTTTTTTCTCTGCTTCATTTATTTCCACCATTCTATCTTCCACGTCACTTTTCATATCTTCTACCTCAGTTATCCTACTGTTGGTTCCCCCCAGAGTCCTTTTGATCTCAGCTACTGAATTATTCATTATTGATTGACTTTTTATTTCTTCTAGAAGGGTCCTTGTTAAACATTTCTTGCATCTTCTCAATCCTTATCTCTAGTTTATTTATCTGCAACTCCATTCTATTTTCAAGATTTTGGATCATCTTTACTACATTATTCTTAATTCTTTTTCATGTAGACTCCCTATCTCCTCCTCTTTTGTTTGTATTTGTAGGCATTTATCATGTTCCTTTACCTGCTGAATATTTCTCTGCCTTTTCATTTTGTTTAGATTGCTGTGTTTTGGGTGCCCTTTCTGTATGTTGGAAGGTTGTGGTTCCTCTTTGTGGAGATTGCTCCCTGTGGTTGGGGTTGGACGAGTGGCTTGTCAAGGTTTCCTGGTTAGGGGAGCTTGTGTCTGTGTTCTGATGGGAGGAGCTGAATCTCTTCTCTCTGGAGTGCAGTGAAGTATCCAGTAGTGAGTTTTGGAGTGTCTGTGGGTTTGGCATGTCTTTGGACAGCCTGTATTTTAATGCTCAGGGCTGTGTTCCTGTGTTGCTGGAGAATTATCATTGTATGTCTTGCTATGGAACTTGTTGGCTCTTGGGTGATGCTTGGTTTCAGGGTAGGTATGGAGGCTTTTGGTTGAGCTCTTGTCTCTTAATTTTCCCTGGAATCAAGAGTTCTCTGATGTTCTCAAGTTTGGATTTAAGCCTCTTGCCTCTGGCTTTCAGTCTTATTCTTACAGTAGCCTGAGGACTTCTCCATCAATACAGTGCAGATGATAAAACATCTAGGTTAATGGTGAAAAAATTCTCCACAGTGAGGGACACCCAAAGAGGTTCACAGAGTTACTTGTCCAAGAGAAGAGGGAGGAGGGAGATAGAGGTGACGAAGAGGAGAAGAGGGGGAGTCAAAAGGGGAGAGAATAATCAAGCCAGTAATCACACCCCTAAATGAAAGTGGATACTGAAGATTAGATTCTTAAAGGTTCAGTTCAGTTCAGTCACTCAGTCGTGTCTGACTCTTTGCGACCCCATGAACCACAATACACCAGGCCTCCCTGTCCATCACTAACTCCCAGTGTCCACCGAAACCCATGTCCATTGGGTCGGTGATGCCATTCAACCATCTCATCCTCTGTTGTTCCCTTCTCCTGCCCTCAGTCTTTCCCAGCATCAGGGTCTTTTCAAAGAGTCAGCTCTTTGCATCAGGTGGCCAGAGTATTGGAGTCAGCTTCAACATCAGCCCCTACAGTGAACACCCAGTACTTATCTCCTTTAGGATGGACTGGTTGGATCTCCTTGCAGTCCAAGGGACTCTCAAGAGTCTCCTCCAATACCACACTTAAAAAACATCAATTCTTCGGCACTCATCTTTCTTTATAGTCCAACTCTCATATCCATACATGACTACTGGAAAAACCATAGCCTGGACTAGACGGACCTTTGTTGGCAAAGTAATGTCTCTGCTTTTTAATATGCTATCTAGGTTGGTCATAAGTTTCCTTCCAAGGAGGTATCATCTTTTAATTTTCATGGCTGCAGTCACCATCTGCAGTGATTTTGGAACCCAGAAAAATAAAGTTAGCCACTGTTTCCACTGTTTCCCCATCTATTTGCCGTGAAGTGATGGGACCAGATGCCATGATCTTAGTTTTCTGAATGTTGAGCTTTAAGCCACCTTTTTCACTCTCCTCTTTAAAGGTACAAAATCAATACAAATACCAAAAAGCAAAGATTAAAAATCTAGAGTAGAGGTTAGACTGTAAAAAATACAATAATGAAAATACAAAACAAAATCAATCAGAAAAATTATTAAAAAATATGAAATTTGCTTTAAAAATAGGAGGTTTTTTTGCAGTGTAATAGGTTATGAAAATTATATAAGTAATAAAGAACTTAAAAGTTAAGAAAAAAATTTTTAATTAAAAAATGATAATAATTAAAATATATCTAGAAATTTATCTGGAGTTGTTGAGGGCAATGTGGGGTCAGTTCAGTTTCAGATAGTTCTTTGTTACAGCTTATACTTCTCAAGGTCCGTAGGTCCCTTCCAATGGTTAGTCAATACTAACTACAGGGTTTTTATCTGTTGCACTTGTCACTGCCAGAGCAGATCCTCTTCTTTGTTTATTTTGGCTTTCTCTGTTTGCAAGTCTCTTCAGTGTCTAATTTCTGCCCTGACACAAGGAGGTGAAGGTGGTCACTTATTTAGCTCACTTGTTTGGTTTTATTGTGGGGAGGGAGGAACCCTGCAAACATATATCACTGGTGTGTGTGGGGAGTGCTCGCAATGTATGGACCACACTGGGTTTGCCCCACTCACGGTGTGTGTGCTTTCCCAGTCTACACTGCTCAGCCTCCAGGTTGCTTTGCAGAGGAACTTTCCAAAGCAGGCCCTGAGTTGTATGCACTTCCCAGGTCAAAGCTGTTTAAGTTCAGGTTCTCGGGTACTCCAACAAAGGCACAGACTTGGTTAGGAATGCATTTTGTGCCCTTTTCAGGTCCAAGCAGCTCAGGCCACCAGGTGCTTGGCCTACGCACTGTACCAGGTGGGCTGTGCATCTTAATCACCTCCTGGGTCCCAGCCCCTCCAATTCTTGGGTGCAGAGCAAGGGCTCTGTCTCAGGTGTGCTGTGTGTCTCCTCTGGGGAGCTGATCTCTGGCTGCGACCCTCCTGGCAGATATCAAGAGTCCAGGAACCCAGGAAGACTTGGGAGCAACTGTGAGCAACTGGGAGCCTGTTCACAGTTTGGTGGAGGATGCTGTCTCCAGGGCCAAGATTGCCGCTTGCCTTCCAGCTCTGGCTGTAGCCCGCCTGCCTCTCTGCCTCTGTCAGCAGGGGCGAGGCTGGTCTGCAGCTGGCTAGCTCTCCTTTGGTATTTGCTCAATCCTTTGTTCTGTGTCCGTCCAGACTGCGCCTTAGGTTAGAGCTTTCAGAAGTTGTTTTATGAAGTTGCTCAGCATTCAGATGATCTTTTGATGAATTTGTAGGGGAGAAAGTGATCTCCCCATCCTATTCATCTGCTATCTTAGGACTGCTCTTGTCTATTAGATCTTTTCATTATACTTCCACATGTCTCTGAGGCTCTGTTCATTTTTTTTTAATTCAAAAATATTTTGATATCTATTGAGAGCAATGTACCCTGCTAGACACAGTGAATTATAGGATAAAATATAGCCAAAGTGGTAGCAATGCTAAGATAGTACAAAAGCAAGAAGAGTGCAAAGTACATTATTTCTGTGCATGTTCATATAGTCTGTTTTCTCTGTTTCGTTCATATTGTGCCATTTCTACAGTTCTACTTTTAAGTTCAATGATTCTTCCCTCTGGGCAGTCCATTCTGCTGTTGAACCTATTCAGTATGTTTTAAGGTTTTAATTATTATATTTTTTAGTTTAAAATTTTCTGTTTGATTCTTTTTTAAATCTACTTGGTGCTTGTGGAATACATCAGGATTTTCAGAACTCTAATCAAAAAAGAGATATCAGGAGACTACTAATCCAAGATAGGTTAAAACAAGAATTCATTGTCATTACCAAGATGAACTGATGAGTGATGGTTGTGATGTTTATTTTTATTTTTTAGAATACTATTGATGTTTTAATGTTCTTTTTTTCTGGATTGAAGGAATCCTTTTTTTAATTTAAATGTATTTATTTTAATATATATTGTACTTTTGTTAACAGATATGAACAATTTATCTTTTCTCAAAAAAAATTTTTTTTCTACTTGTTTCCTAATGCTTTCTCTTTCTTTGTTGACACTATCTGTCATTTCGTTTGCTTCCCGCATGTTTGTAATCAGTCACTGATGTATTTTTATGATGGCTACATTAAATCTTCAGAAAAATACAGCAGCTGTGTTGTTCTGATTGCCTTTTCTTATTGAAGTTGAGGTTGTCCTGGTTTTTGGTATAATGAATAATTTTTTATTGCTACTCAGATATTTTTGTTATATAATGGGACTTAGATCTTATTCTTGGGCTTCCTCTGGCATTGTTCTGGTAGCGAAAGAGAGTGTTACCTTGTTACTACCAGCTGATAGTGGGAGTCCTGGTTCCCTGCTTGGTCCCTGCTGGCATGCAGAAATTGGAGCACTTCCTTATTACTGCTCAGTGATTGTAATCTCCAGTAGGCCTCACTGATTCCACTCTTGGTAGGAGGAGCAGCAGTGCCTTGATACTGCTCCACATGGCCTCAATGACACCATGGGGACAGAATGTGGCTTTATTACTTGGGCATTGGTGGCCTCTTCCACATCACCCCAGTGGGGCTGAGGAGCTATCTTCTTTATTGCTGGATAGGGGTGAAAATCCAGGATCCCATCATGGTCTCTGCTGATATGGTAAAGGATGTAGGGACTGTTTCTCCTGGTAAATCCTGGCTCCCTACTTGGCCTTCTTTGACACCACCCTACCAGGGATGTTGGGACACCTCATTATAACCTGATGAAAAATGTAAGTGTACATATACCATTCAGGCACTAATGGTGAGTGTAGTGGGGCCTTGTTTTTGTTTTTGTTTTTTTTTCCTGCAGTGTTCAGCTGGGGTAGAACAATTACTGTCTAAAAGTTTTCTGTCTTGCTAAGTTGCCCCTTTCTCGATCTTTTGACTTGAGAGGGACACGCTTTTGTTGGGGCTTTCTTTGTCTGAGTCCACTGATGTTTCTGGGTTGCCAGTTTTTCTGCTAACTACTCTGGGATATATGAGGCAAAAAGAAAACTCAGAGAACTCTGCCATTTTGTTCCTTTGGTGTCAAGGTCCCTTGCTGCTCTGTTTTATTTCTTTACTTCAGAATTTTCTTACGTTCATTTTATATATTATATCCAAGATTTTTAACTCTACTTAGTAAGACCAATAGAGAAAGGTACCTTTCATCCATCTTTCCATAAATGAATGTCCCAAAGTTTCTGAAAGTTTCTGGAGTTTTAGGGCTTTTGCCCCTCTTCCAAAAAAATATCAAATTACATATCTAGTGGTAGTTTATAAGCAAACATGTCTGTTTCTCCAAACATACAAGAGCATTGCGTATTATGTTACCAAATCTCCATTGCTAGTTAGAAAGTAGAAAATGATATTTTGTTAAATGTGTATTTAATAAATCATGAAGTTGACCATCCTTCCATAGTGTTTACTAGGTATTTATCCTTTTTCTATGAATTACTTATTCATTTAATTTGTCTATTGTATTGATTATTCTTTTCTTATCACCTTATAAAAATCATATAAACATTAAGGGTAAAACAGAAAAATAATAAAAATAAACATTCATGAAAAATTCTCAACATTGCTAATTATTAAAAAAATGCAAATCATGACTACAGTGAGGTATCACTTCACACTGGTCAGAATGGGAATGGCTATCATCAAAAATCTACAAACAGTAAGTGCTGGAGAGGGTATGGAGAAAAGGGGACCCTCTTATATTATTGATGGGAATGTAAACTAGTACAGCTACTATGGAGAGCAGTATGGAAGTTCCTTAAAATACTAAAAATAGAGATACCACATAAAATAAGACTGGGAGCTGACTGTGGCTCAGATCATGAATTCCTTATTACCAAATTCAGACTTAAATTGAAGAAAGTAGGGAAAACCACTAGACCATTCAGGTATGACCTAAATCAAATCCCTTATGATTATGCAGTGGAAGTGAAAAATAGATTTAAGGGCCTAGATCTGATAGAGTACCTGATGAACTATGGATGGAGGTTCATGACATTGTACAAGAGACAGGGATCAAAACATTCCCCATGGAAAAGAAATGCAAAAAAGCAAAATGGCTGTCTGAGGAGGACTTACAAATAGCTGTGAAAAGAAGACAAGCGAAAAGCAAAGGAGGAAAGGAAAGATATAAGCATCTGAATGCAGAGTTCCAAAGAATAGCAAGGAGAGATAAGAAAGCTTTCCTCAGCGATCAATGCAAAGAAATAGAGGAAAACAACAGAATGGAAAAGACTAGAGATGTCTTCAAGAAAATTAGAGATACCAAGGGAATATTTCATGCAGAGATGGGCTAAAGGACAGAAATGGTATGGACCTAACAGAAGCAGAAGATATTAAGAAGAGGTAGCAAGAATACACAGAAGAACTGTACAAAAAAAGATCTTCATGACCCAGATAATCACGATGGTGTGATCACTCACCTAGAGCCAGACATCCTGGAATGTGAAGTCAAGTGGGCCTTATAAAGCATCACTATGAACAAAGCTAATGGAGGTGATGGAATTCCAGTGGAGCTGTTTCAAATCTTGAAAGATGATGCTGTGAAAGTGCTGCACTCAATATGCCAGCAAATTTGGAAAACTCAGCAGTGGCCATAGGACTGGAAAAGGTCAGTTCTCATTCCAATTCCAAAGAAAGGCAATGCCAAAGAATGCTCATACTACCACACAATTGCACTCATCTCACATGCTAGTAAGGTAATGCTCAAAATTCTCCAAGCCAGAGACTTCAGCTATATGTGAACCCTGAACTCCCTGATGTTCAAGCTGGTTTTAGAAAAGGCAGAGGAACCAGAGATCAAATTTCCAACATCCGTTGGATCATCAAAAAAGCAAGAGAGTTCCAGGAAAACATCTATTTCTGTTCTATTGACTATGCCAAAGCCTTTGACTGTGTGGATCACAATAAACTGTGGAAAATTCTGAAAGAGATGGGAATACCAGACCACCTGACCTGCCTCTTGAGAAACCGATTTGCAGGTCAGGAAGCAACAGTTAGAA
>SJXQ01012689.1:17908-50808 GCA_006408695.1 Aepyceros melampus | reverse complement strand
CTCAGCTATTTGTAAGGCCTCCTCAGACAACCATTTTGCCTTTTTGCATTTCTTTTTCTTGGGGATGGTCTTGATCACCCCATCCTTATTTCCTCAGAAAACCCTATTATTATTTCTATTTATTTTTTCAAAGTTTCTTTATATATATTCAAGCAAATGACTACAGTTTCTTTTTTCTCCACCGCTTTTATACCACATGTAGTCCAGAATACACATGATTTTGTCCATAAAATTTTTTTTTGGTAATACAACTTTGGAGCGTTTTCCATATCTGTGCACAGATCTTCCTTATTTTGCTTTTTTGTTTTAAATAGCTGTATGGCATTCCAGAACAGCTGTGCTATGATATCTTAAGCCAGTCCCCTATCAATCTTCATTTGGACTATTTCCATTATTTTGCAATTAAAGTGAAAATTTCAAACAATTTTCTCCTCTGCATTTAGAATCCTTCAAACATATGTTGAAAAGCAAATTGGCCAGGCATTTGGAGCTTAAAATGGCCTAATCATTTTGTTCTACCAAAAAGAAAATCCCAACATCTTTGTCATCAAAACTAAGACCACCTTTTCCCCAACAAAGTTCTTTTCCTATGTTTTCAGGGATTTTAACTTTTCATAACTTCCATTTTCTAGGCTTTTAGTATTCTCTGTAGGTGACAGAGCTGAGATAAGTTTCCCAGTGTGAGCCTGGATTTTTATAATGAACCATAGAAAACTCTTATAATAAAGACAGTACCACTTCTGGCCAGATGAACTTTTCAGGGCCTCATCTGCAATGTAGCCTCTATATCCATATAAGCTGCAGTGCCAAGAGAGTTTTTACCACCCCGCATCTCCATAACTATTTTTCCTATCAAGTAATCCAAGCAATAATGGTAGCTTGGCATATATAGCCTGAAAGCAAGGTAAAATCCCTACTATTCTCCCCAACCTAACAAGATCCTGCCTTAAAACTTCTATACAGAGTTTTTAGATCTACGCTTGACCACATAGCAGAGAAAAGTGGCTGCCCTCAGGTTGTTTCTTGAGTTTGCATGCATGTTTCCTAAAAGTTCCTAGAAAAAGCTTGCATACTTCCTGGATGATGCAGAAGATTGATTTTATTTGCCACTGAGCAGGGCAGGGAGCTAAGTAGTACACTGAAAAACTCAGCTGTTACTTGGACTCAACTGAACTTTTTTAAAAAACATTTTAAGAAATTAACAAATAAACATAGTTTAAAAAAAACAGCATGAAAAGCTTAAAATGAAAAACTTAGCTGCTATGTTTATAGCCTTTTTCGTGTACATACTCCTGGTCACTTAGTCGATAGTATTACGTGCTGCTGCTGCTAAGTCACTTCAGTCATGTCCAGCTCTGTGCGACACCATAGACGGCAGCCCACCAGGCTCCCCCGTCCCTGAGATTCTCCAGGCAAGAACACTGGAGTGGGTCGCCATTTCCTTCTCCAACGCATGAAAGTGAAAAGTGAAAGTGAAGGCGCTCAGTCGTGTCCGACTCTTTGTGACCCCATGGACTGCAGCCTACCAGGCTCCTCCGCCCGTGGGATTTTCCAGGCAAGAGTACTGGAGTGGAGTGCCATCGCCAACTGACAAATTCTGATAGAAACACCCCAGCTGCCCGAGATTTCAGTGAGACCATTTTTGATTTGTTGGTCTTGTTTGTTTGCTATCTTTATTTAAAAGTACATGTGCCAGCCCAGCAAACCTTACTTAGAAGACAGATAAGGTGGTACTCACTGAAGTGGCAGCTTCTGACACAGCTGGAGATGACGGATGACAGCAGACTTATTTCCAGCTCCTCCGCCCGTGGGATTTTCCAGGCAAGAGTACTGGAGTGGAGTGCCATCGCCAACTGACAAATTCTGATAGAAACACCCCAGCTGCCCGAGATTTCAGTGAGACCATTTTTGATTTGTTGGTCTTGTTTGTTTGCTATCTTTATTTAAAAGTACATGTGCCAGCCCAGCAAACCTTACTTAGAAGACAGATAAGGTGGTACTCACTGAAGTGGCAGCTTCTGACACAGCTGGAGATGACGGATGACAGCAGACTTATTTCCTAGAGGAGGATCCCTGAAACTTGAACTCTTGCATCTGCTTTGGTGGTGGTAATAACCAAAAGAAGAGAGAATAGCCTGACAGTTGGAAAAGGTTAAATTATGCTCAGAAGTGTCTTGCTTGGATTGGTGAAGACATTCTGGAGGGAGGAGCAAACTTTCTGGGCTAAGTTTACACTGTAAGTTTACACAATCCCCTGATTTATCCCTTTTATAGTTAATAATTTACACACACCACAGGCTTTTGCAGGAATGGGGAAAATAATGTATTTTATTAGAGGGAAAATGTCCATGGAGTTGCTGGAGGGTTTAGTTTCATGAAGGGATTGAGGGAATTTTCTCTCAGAAGAAGGAAAGAAAGGGTGAAAGAAAACAAAGCGGTTTTGAATAGAAAGGAAAGAAATTAGGGTATAGGTTGCTCTAGGTCTCAGTGAAGCAGTTGCTTATGTTTATTTTTGGACCTGTTGAACCGGTCAGGACTAAGAATAAATAGTATCAGCTTGCTCTTCTGGTTTCATCCTTCAACACTTTCTAGATCACGCCAGGTGACAATTGAAGTCTTTACATGGACTAAAGAAACTGTGTCATCTGGCACAGTGTCCTTTCTGACCCACTGCCCTCTCCTTTTCTCCCTCACTCTGCTGCAACCACATCAGCCCCCTTACTTTTCTTATAACATACTGTTACCGCCTTTGGATCTTTGAACTTACAGTTTCCACTGCCTAGAACACTCTTCCCTGGAGTATTGCCTTCACCAAATCCCTCTTTTATGAGATGTCCTCTCAAAGAGGTCTTCCCTTACCACACTTTCTAAAATAGCATCCCTCATTTTTGTCTCTTTACCCTGTTTTAACTTTTCACATCTCTTACTACCACCCTTGCTGCTGCTGCTAAGTCGCTTCAGTCGTGTCCAACTCTGTGCGACCCCAGAGACGGCAGCCCACCCAGGCTCCCCCGTCGCTGGGATTCTCCAGGCAAGAACACTGGCATGGGTTGCCATTTCCTTCTCCAATGCATGAAAGTGAAGTTGCTCAGTCGTGTCCGCCTCTTAGCGACCCCATGGTCTGCAGCCTACCAGGCTCCTCCGTCCATGGGATCTTCCAGGCAAGAGTACTGGAGTGGGGTGTCATTGCCTTCTCCGTACTACCACCCTTACAAGTAAGTTAATTCTTTTTTCCATGGATGTATCACTATCATCTAGAACAGTTGTTGGCAAATTTTAGGCATTCAATAAATATTTGGTGGGAAAATGAAAAGATAAATGACTTGGTTACACATGACAAAAACCCAAATCAAATTCACTTAAACAAGATGAGGAATTTATTTGTCCCTTTTTAGTTCTAAGAGTTTGTTGTTGTTGTTGTTGATTCCTTGGGGTTTTCCCTGTAGATAATTATATCATCTACAAGTATGGACAGGTTTACTTCTTCCTTTCAGATATATGCCTTTTACTTCCCTTGTCTTATTAGACTGCCTAGAATTTCCAGCACTATGTTGAGAGCAGACATCCCTGCCCTGTTCCTGATACTAATAGGAAAACATTCAGTCCTTCATGTTTAACTTGATAAAGAGCATCTACAGAAAACCTTATCAAGTGTAGGAAATTCTCCTACATATTCCTATTTTCCTGAGAGTTTTTATCATCAATAAGTCTTGAATTTTGGTAAATGTCTTTTATGCATCAATTAACATCATCATGTGATTTTTCTTCTTTACCTTGTCAATAAGGTAGATTATGTTGATTGATTTTTAAATATTAAACAGCCTTGCTTCCTTGGAATAAACTCTACTTCGTCCTTTTGTATAATTATTTTCATATATTACCAAATTCTATAGTTTATTTTTCTTGCCAAAGTTTAGAACTTTTTAACCATTCTTTGAAGAAAGACCTGCCCTAGTTTTCTCAACTTCTGAGATTCTGATGACACAAATGTTACTTTTTTTTAAAATGATAGTCCCACAGATCTCTGGGGCCCTGATATATTTTTTTAATTATATGCCTTTCAGGTGTACAGCATTATAGTTCAGCATCTATATACTACAGAGTGATCACTACTATAAGACTAGTTACCATCCATCAGCATACAGTTGACTTTTGCATTTCACCTACCCTAAACCACCTTACACTCTGGTAACCACTGTTTTGTTCTCTGAACCTGTGAGTTTTTCACTTATTTGTTTTATATTCTTGACGCAGGGATCGAATCCATGTCTCCTGCATTGCAGGCAGATTCTTTACCCTCTGAGCCATCAGGGAAGTCACTCATACATGAATAAAAATCATATGGTATTTTTCTTTTTTTATTTAAAAAAAATTTATTTAAGGATACTTGCTTTACAATATCATGCTGGCTTCTGCCATACGTCATCATGAATCAGCCACAGGCATACGTATGTCCCCTCCCTCTTGAACCTCCCTCCCATCTCCCACCCCATCCCACCCCTCTAGGTTGTCACAGAACACTGGGTTGAGCTCCCTGTGTCACACAGCAAACTCCCACTGGCTGTCTATTTTACTTTAGATTTTGACCACATGTATTTGTTGGTTTAAAAATATATTTTTTTAATTTACACTGGTGCCCTCTGAGGTCAGGACATGCCAGCCTCCTGCTACCCACCCACAGCGCAATGTCAGCAGCACCCTTTGAGTTACAATTATCACCTTCATTTTATAGAAATTAAGTTGCAGAGAGATGAAGTACCTAGCTCGAGGTAACCCAGCTTATAAATGGGAGGGGTTGGGATTTGAACCCAGGCTGTTTGATTCCAGACTCTGTTATTAATCTCTGTCTGTTACTACCTCTCAGTGAAGATTTCTTTGGACTTAAAGAAATGTCCACATACCCTCTCTTTTCCCATCTTAAAATGTGTGTGTAAAGGGTGGCAACTAGGAGGGGAGTCTGCAAGGATGGGGTGAGAAGTGAATCACTATGGAGACGGACCTGTCATCTTTTGGACAAGGGGGAGTCAAGGCAGTTCAGACTCTGTGTCTGTATCAGAAAGTTCAGCTCCTGGAAAATTCCCTGGAAATATGATGGCTGGAAATATGCACAGAGCAGGGCAGGGTAGGAGATGTCCTTTCTGGGCCAAATGACCCAGGATAAGTCATGCCTGCTCTCTGGGTTCTGCTGCCCATCCTCCTCTGGGAGATTGGATCTCTGCATCTTGGGGGGCTCTCCAGCCCTGGCATGCTGTGTTTGTGGGTGCTGACTCAGAATGTTTTTATTAAACCCAGTCCTCTTTCAATTAGGTAATTTATTTTCCCCAAGACGCCCATGGGTTTTTCAAGTATGAGTTAAATGTTAACAGGACTGTGTCAACTGAATTAATGGTTAAAAGATTTACAAGACTTTCTGTGTCTGTTTTCAATTTCCTCCACAGGGACGCGAGAGACAGATTTTACAGGAAACCATTCACAATTTCCACTCTTCCTTCGAGAGTAGCGCCAGCAACACCAGGGCCCCTGGAAACAATCCCTGTACGTGACCCTCCTCCTTGTGGTCAGCAGCGTGAGCTTTCTGAATCTCAGTATCCTCTTCACATGGCCGATGCTCCTGCCATCATCAGACCTTCCCCCTTCCCTGAAACACACTATGCCTTGACACACCACTGTGCCTTAGTCCCGAAACACCCATTTCCCCCTCTCTGCTGTAGTAGTGGTGATGCTTGTTGCTGTAACAAAAGTCCGACACGGTAGAGACTTATTCTCCCATGAAGTCCAGTATGGTGATTCAGGGACCCTGCTCTTTTCATCTGTGGCTCTGCTGTTCCTGGGAGCTTCTGAGTCTTTGTTTCTGGCTGGCAGAGGGGAAGGGGATGGTGAAGAAGGCATATAACCATTTCTTAGCTGTCTTGCTCTTAACTGCTCACATTCCATTGGTTCCTCCGTCTTATGTCCCATCGGCCACTCATAGTCACATGGCCTCACCTAGATGCAGAGGAGACTGGGAAGTGTAGTCACTGTTCAGGTAGTGGCCTCACAATACAGAACTCTGTACTTAGATGGGGGAACACATATTTGGGGGCAAGATTAACCACTCTTCCATATCTTCCCTTAGACCTTCTAACATATCCCTAATGGTCCCTAATGTCACCTATCAAATGAAGCCTTTCTCAGCTCCCTTACACAGAACTCACTCCTCCAGCCACTGGGGCCCCTTACTGTTCTGTGTGATGACTCTGCTTTAGCACGTCTCTGCACCTGCTGCAGACAACACACAACAGCTGTTCAGGATGTGTATGTTGAATGCATTTTTCTTTCTTTCAGAGGCAGCCTTTTATATAGGAAAAAGGGGGAGGCCCAAGGTGTCACCTTGAGGAATCTCTTTTCCTTCCTGACCTTCAGTCTCCTTGTCTGTGGTCAGGCAGACAATGCTCTGATATTCCATGCTGCTTACCCCATAACACTGTAGGGCTTTTCCACTTTGAGCGGGAGCAGAAGACTCTTGCTTGTAGAAGGACTTAGGTGCTCACATTTTCTAGGCGAATTTGGAATTTTTCTTCAAGCCACATTCCTCAGGAGGGAACCAGCTAGTGTAGTTTTCTACTGTGTCATATTCTGGGAAAGGGACTTTGACTTTTAGATCCAACAGGTTTCTGAATTGTTTTCAAGCATGTAATTCACTTGACCAACACTTGCTGCATTTCTGCCATGTGCTGGGGGTGCTGAGATGAGTCAGATCCAGTCCCTACCCGTGAGGACCCAGACAGTAAGAGAAGATGTGAATGGATGGTCCTGTCCTGAGGGGGAGCACAGACAAGTGGAAGGAGCGTGTGCCCTGGACTCAGGCTCAGGGTTCTGGTCCAGCCCCTGGCTGGCCAGCTGTGTGGCCAGGGTCAGGTAACTTGGCTTCTCTATTGGTGCTTAGAGCCAGCGTGCATCAGATACCTGATCTGTAGGACATGCACAGTGGATGGGAGCCTTTGCAGAGTTGTCACCTTTGCTGTGATCTCTGCTTGGCTGCATACTGGTCTCCTTAGGAGGTGCAGCTTCTCATCTCTCCCTCTCCTGGCCATGAGCGCCCCTTCCCCCTCTGCCGGCTGCTAGAGGCAGTCATGACCGTGCTTCCTGGAGTCTCATCGTATTCTCCCTCCCGTCCGTTGATCCAGCAGGTGCTATTCCTCCTTCATCCTCTCATCCTCCCACCTGTAGAAGCCAACTTCCCACATGACTGGAGAAAGAGGTTTTGTTTTAGACATCACTGACAGATGCCTTTATAAATGTTCCTCGCATCCCAACCTTCTCTAAGGAGACACAATCATTGAGCACCTCTTTTGTGCGGCTGCTGGACTCCAGTGTCATCTCTCATCACCAGCCTGGGGGCTGGCATGGTTTAACCTCATCCTGAATGCTGGGGACACAGACACAGAGGAGTGGAGCTGCAGGCCGTTCCCCAGCTGGGAAGGAGCAGACCTGGCTGAGACCTGGGTCTAGTGGGCTTCTGAGCCCATGCTTTTGCCGACTCTCATAGACTCCTGGGGCTAGAGGCACCAGGGATTCTCATGGTTTTAATGTATTCATATCTTCAGAGCCTATCAGTATGTGTAGGGTTGTTTGTCCCTAAAATACACGTGGAGCCCTGAGTTAGGTGCTGTGAGGTTTTGTGTCCATTCTTTGCTCTTCTTCTGCCCTTTTCATCACTCCTGTGCACAGCTGTCACTTGGGTAAGTTTGATGGAATCTATGTGACATGCAGGAGCTGTGCTGGGGGTCAGCTTTCCACAAATGCACACCTCCAAGATCTCATCTAGTGACCCCAGACAGTCTGCTCATTCTCATGTGGCAGATGGGAAAACAGGCTCACGGCAGCTGCTTCCTTCATCTTTTTCGCTGGCCTCAGTGGTTCTGAGTCTTTTTCTCCCAGGAAGTTTGTGGACTGGTTGGCGAGAGATCCTTGGCACCCCTTCTGGACCATGGTCACCCACTTCCTGGTGGCCCTATGAGGTGATCCATCAGCATTTCTCAAAGTATGTTCCTTGAAACCCTATTTCCACAGAATGTTAACAAGTGTTTTATAAAAAATAAAGGGAGAGGGAATGTATATGTGACAGCGGGGGTGAGGCTCTATATTTGATAGGTTAGGCAGATACTGGGTCACAAAATTTTTGCTATATACACCTCAGAATCCTTCGAATGCTACACCTGGGGGAATCTCTTCAAGGGGGTCATACTATCACTGTTCAGTAGCTCAGTCATGTCCAACTCTTTGCCACCCAGGCTGCAGCACATCAGGCTTCCCTGTCCTTCACTATCTCCTGGAGTTTGCTCAAACTCATGTCCACTGAGTCCATATGACTGGTAGCATTTCCCACATGTTTGATCACAGAAGGCTGCTTCAGCACTCTTTTGCAAGAGTGTCGCTTGAACACTGTCAGGGAAGCCCTGCTGTAACTCGGCAGCAGCAGTCACGAGCCTCACAGCAGCTGGGGGTGGGCCCACGGGGCACTCAAGGCCCTCAGCTGGGTCAGGGTCTTTGGTAAACTGCCTCTTCCCAGCAGCTCTCTGCTTGGCAGTGGGACACCATGGTGAGGGCATCCTCTGATGGAGAGGATCTGAGCAGAATCCTGCTCAGAGGGCTCTGCATCCAGGGCGTCTCCTGCAGGGTCAGAGCATCATTTCCCAGTGCTGGTACAGTGTGCTGTCTGGCAAGTGTTGCGTGTCTGAGCCCTGTCCCCAGTGGCCAGGAGAAGGCTCCCACCTCCTTGCTTCAGCACTAGATCATTACATAGAGGCCGCAAGTTTTGTAAGAAGATATTTACTTTTTCATTCACTGTACATTTACTGAGCATTTACCCTGTTCCCATCCTCTGCTTGTGCTTTCAATTCAGAGATGAAAAATACTCATCTCTGCTTTCAAAGAATCCACAGTATCTTAGAGGAGACAAGCACATAGGTGCCTATGAGGAATCATAATAAAGGTGTGTGCTTTATAAAGGTGAGAACATCGCGAGTGACAGCTCAGGTTGGCTTGGATGCACCCTGTTCAAAAGACTGGGTCCAAAACGGTGAGTCAGCACAGCTGGCAGGTGGGGAAGAGAAAGTGCTCCCCAGTTGGAGGGACATTGTGTGAAGGCAGGCAGTGTGACATTTATGGGTTAAACATTGTCTGGGGTATGTTAGATACCTGTTATTCCAATTTTTGATTCTTTTCTTTGAACGCATAGCACTGAATCTATAGCCAGTCCTAGCACTAGGTTCTGGCTCAGCCTCATCTTAATGGGTGCTGTGTTTCTTCCCCTCCCTAAGCCTCAGTTTCCCTTTTGGTTCCCAGGGGGGCGTGTTCTGAGGGTCAGATGAAGGTGAAGACCCTTTTCACACTATGTGCTCTCCAGATGTGAGAAATCTCCATGATGGTTGCCTATTTGAAATCGTCTGTCTGTTAATCCCTCTGCCTACTCCTGCTTGCCCTGATGTAGTCAGGCCAGGTGGGTGAGGCCAGAAGCAGCAGCCTCCAGCCAGAGATAGCCGCAGCTTGGGTGGCTCTGCTGGCGTTGGAGCCCTGAAGCGGTGAGGTTGAAGGTAGATCCCCACCCTCCAGCTGTGCCGACTCTGGTGTTTATGTCACTGGGATTCACAGTTTATTCACTGTCACCAAGGTGGACAGAAAGCAGCAGGAAGGCCTTCCAGCCTGATTGCAGGAGGTGATCCAGGGCAAAAAGGAAGCAGGAAACCCCTCCAGTTTGTTCTTGCCTCAGAACTGCCTATGGACACTGCCAAGCAGGCCAGACCTGGGCTAGACAGTTGTGGACATCTACATTGACCTTCCAAGAAAGCACATCTCGAGGGCTTGGGACCCTCCTAGGACGATTCTGCAGCCCAGACTGAAGGTGTAAAGCACCACCTGTACTTTTTTCCAGGCAAGATAATCAGATGACAGATCCTATTCAGCATATAAAGAGACCTGATTCTTTCCCTGTTGAAGTCAATACCAAATTCTGCAGGACCAGCCAGGGACTGAATCTCCTCCCTGGGGGAGGTAGGTGTTAAGGCCCCTTTTCAGCTTCCTTCCTAAGGCAGGGACCACCCAGGGCCCCTCCTCAGGGTCCTTCCTGCCCAGTGGGTTGAGCCAACTCCCTTCCGTGTAAGGTCCCTCCCAGTTCCCGTTGGAACTGCCTCCTTGGGGCTCACAGACACACGGCATGGCCATCCTCTTTTGGGAGACCTTGTTCCCACTGTCCAGGTGGCGAGGACAGGGTGTGACCTCAGCAGAAGCACTGGATCCTCTGATAAGAGACCAAAGTGCTGTTTTGTTTCAGCCCTGCTGTGTGTTCCCATGTTCCTTAACCGTCAAACACTTCTTTCTGTTGTTTTTTCATACAGGGACTTGATTCTTTGAAGGATTTTTGTTTGCCAAATGTATATTAAATAATGTCTTCTCACTTTGATTTTGCTCACAGAAGGTATAAAATGCTGCTCAGATTTCTTCCAGTGAGAACTGTTACAGAGCAAGTACCTATGGTGTGCTGGGCACTTCTGTAGCCTCACCTTCATGGTAATCTCATGAGTCTGCCTTAAAATCTCTTTTCTACCAATTTGGTGAGTGTGACACACATATTAACCTCACCAAGGTCACCCTGTAATGGGGGAAAGTTGATTTGAATGCAGGCCTCAGCTCTGAATTCTCCCATGCTATCTTGCTGACTTTCCACACAGAAATGTTGAACTGGGATAAGCCAAGCCAACCACAAAACAAAACTTTGTCAGTCTTTATAGCTTGTTCACAACTTTTTCTGTGTGTGTAGGAGGAAAGGTGTTTATGAAATGCTATAATACTATACACACACACACACACCCATACAGCTTGGAGACTCTCTTTGTTCTGCTGAGAGTCTTCACAAATTGGAGGACTCCCTCATCTCCACCTCTTCTGTTCTCAGTGTCTCATGTTGGCTGTGTTCAGCCCTGTAGAGCATTTGGGAAACAGAAAGTAGCATAGGTCTCAGTCCCAAAACAAGTGAAATGAGGCCAATGTCTGTGAGACCCCCAGAGTGGGGAGCAAAGACTGGGGAGACCGTGGGAGTAGGACCAACTCTCCATGAGGAAGAGCATTCCAGGGACCAGGACTACCTAAAAGGGAGAGCATCCCCCAGATGGGCCCCCAGAGGCTGCTTAAGCCCAGGGCAGCTGGAGAGGGAAACTCAGACTTTGGATGCAGATTGGACCAGGTAAGTGTTCGCCAAATGGCCCAATGGTGGAGGTGATAGGAAAACAAGTACAAGGCAAAGAGTTTACCTGACTCAAAATATACTCATTTTATGAGGTTGGCCTTATTCCTAACACAAGTCCCTATTACTTTGAATGGTGGGGGTGGTGGTAATGGTAGTTTTAGTTTTACAGGTGTGTGAAATCCAAAATCTGAGAAACATTTTTCTAGCTCACTTCTGAGTCCCAGCCTCCTGAGTCTGTGAAAATCTGTAAAAAGAAGGGGAAGTGGTTCCTCAATAAATATCAAACTTCCATATGACCCAGCAACTCTACTCCTACCCCAAAGAATTGAAAATAGATAGTTGAGCAAAAACTGGTATGCAAATATTCATAGCAGCACAATTCACAATAGCCACAAGGTAGAAATAACCCAAATGGCCATCAATAGATGAATGGATATACAAAAGTGGGATTAACTACACAATGCAGTGTTGTTCAGCCATAGAAGTAATTATCCACACTACAACATGGATGAAATTTGAGAAAAGCCAAGAAAAGAAGAAGCCAGACACAAAAGACCACATAGTATGTGATTTCCATTTATATGAAATGTATAGAATTGGTCAATCCATAGAGATGGAAAGCTGAGATTTGGGGACTGAGGAAATGGGGGGGCACTGCTTAATGTGTAGGCAGTTTCCTTTTGGGTCAGGATAAAGCCTTGGAACTAGATAATGGTGATGGGTATATCAACACAACATTTTGGATGTGCTTAGTAACACTGAACTCTACACTTTAAAAAATGGCTAAAATAGTAAAATTTTACTATTTTTTGCTGTAATTTTTAAAAAAGGAAGAAAAGGAGAGCTCATGACCTGGCTGGTCTTCCCCCCTTCTGTCTTCAGTGTGAAGGGTAGGTAACCACCGGGATCTTGCTCCCTCCCCTCTGCCATCACAATAGCCACAAGGTAGAAATAACCCAAATGGCCATCAATAGATGAATGGATATACAAAAGTGGGATTAACTACACAATGCAGTGTTATTCAGCCATAGAAGTAATTATCCACACTACAACATGGATGAAATTTGAGAAAAGCCAAGAAAAGAAGAAGCCAGACACAAAAGACCACATAGTATGTGATTTCCATTTATATGAAATGTATAGAATTGGTCAATCCATAGAGATGGAAAGCTGAGATTTGGGGACTGAGGAAATGGGGGGGCACTGCTTAATTAATGTGTAGGCAATTTCCTTTTGGGTCAGGATAAAGCCTTGGAACTAGATAATGGTGATGGGTATATCAACACAACATTTTGGATGTGCTTAGTAACACTGAACTCTAAAAAATGGCTAAAATAGTAAAATTTTACTATTTTTTGCTGTAATTTTTAAAAAAGGAAGAAAAGGAGAGCTCATGACCTGGCTGGTCTTCCACCCTTCTGTCTTCAGTGTGAAGGGTAGGTAACCACCGGGATCTTGCTCCCTCCCCTCTGCCCCCTGCCCCCCTCCACGTCTGTACACACACCTTTCTGTCCCCTTCATCAGAGGTGTCTAGATGGACTGTGGGTCCCAACCAGAGCCCCGAGCGCAGAAAACAGGCAGGAATGAGGTGGGCCGCCCTTGTCCGGGCTCGGGGAAGCGAGCCCCTCCGGAAGGTGGGCCTGCTCCCTGAGGCACTTCGTGCTCCCTTGCCCTCCAGCCTCCTCTCGGCCTCATTTCCTATCTCCACGGGCCTCGGGGCTTCTCTGCTCACTTGTTTGTAGTTCCTTCAACAGAAAAATTGTCTCCACTTTGCTTACAATAAGAAACACTCCCTTTGAGTCAAAGGCGAGCGTTTTCAGAAAAGCGTCCGCACTGGCTTGGACGCTCACTCCACCACGGGCCCCAGCGCCTCGATGCCCACTTCCACCACCAGCCTCTGCGCTTCCGGTACCAGGGCCCTGCCGCCTGCATCTTCACAGGTCCCCAGAGGATCCACATACTTGCTGCGGTTTGAGAGAGTGTCCCTCCAAGGCGTCTTCTGTGCACTGATCTCGTCACATGTGAATTCCGTATCAGCACCATGATGCTGTCACCTCTTACACAGGAGGGGAAACAGGAACCAGCAAGCAAGATGACCCACCCAAGGCCACAACATGGTTAAAATGGAACTGAGACTCACCCAGGCTTCTCAGCAAACGTTTCCTGTGGCTTTGTTGTTTAGTTGCTGAGTTCTGTCCAACTCTTTGCAACCCCATGGACTATAGCTTACCAGACTTCTCTGTCCATGAGACTTCCCAAGCAAGAATACTGGAGTGGGTTGCCATTTCCTTCAGGGGATCTTCCTGACCCAGGGATCAAACCCGTATTGATAGGCAGGTTTTTTTTACCACTGAGCCACCTGGGAAGCCCTACTGTGGTTTTGCTAATTCAATCCTCCCATCCATCTAGAAGGACCGCTATTACTACCCATTTTACAGATGAGGAAAGCGAGGTACAGAGAAGTTAAATAACTCTCTTAAGGATGTCACACCTTGGTCTAGATCCCTATATGTATGGAATTGACCACAGGAATCCTAAGTGAGTAGGTGGTCTGATGGGTGGGGCACACCCGCACAGTGGGCCCCACATGAGGTCCAAAGTTATAAAACCTGGGTTTGAGTCCTGCTGACACCACTGACGGCTGAGAGGGCAGATTGCCTCATCTCTGAGTCTTTGGTTTTCCCATCTGTGAAATGGAGGAAATAGCAAGTGCTATCTGGCAAGGCTGTGGTGAGGAGTAAATCAAGTAATAACGCTGGGGTGCCTTGTAAACTGTAAAGTCCCATGCACAAGCTGCTAGTTAGTGGCTTTATTCTCCGGGGACCCTGGCACAATGGTGGAAGAGGAAGAAGCTCAGAGAATGGAGAAGTTGCAGTAGGTGGAACTTGGAGGTTGTCATGGGAACCAAAGCTCTGAGGCTGATCAAGGCAGGAAATACCATCTGGCTTTAAACACACCAAAAAGCCTCAACTCACACTGGACTTATTTCTGTAAACAGCAGAATTAACAGAATCTTATAGCAGCACCAGCAGCCAGAGCAATCTGGAGATTGTCTTTTCCTTGATTTTCTTGGTTAGATCTGGACAAGGCACCTCAGGAACTCCTTATGCATCAGCTATCACTTCCTGAGAAAAGTGGACAAGTCACTGAATAAATCTGATTTTAAATGGAGATACAACATAGCTGGGAGACACCCTCTCACCTCTGCCCAGGCTTTGCAAACACAGAGGGAAGGCTGGAGGTGGTGTCCAGGGATAACAGGAAGAGACTTGGGACTCCAGTCAGCTGATGCTGGAAGGGTGTTTAGAAAGCCTCTTGTTTTCATTCCTCCAAATTATTGGTAATGAATCAGGCATGGAATGGGATGGTGTTTGCCCAAGGTCGCAAAGAACATCAATGACAAAACTGAAACTTGCACCTAAATCTCTCAATTCTTAAATCACTGTTTTTCCACTTTGCCAGGTGCGTCTTCCTTTGATATTTGTTCGAGCATCATAGTGCTACTCCCTGGGAAACATTAGGCTTGGGATTTCTCTGGTTCCCCACAGACTCTATGAGATGAGGAGCAGAATGTTTCTTGTATCCTATACCTCCTAGAGATTTGACATAGGGAGCCATCATTTCTTTGTTATTTTTCTTGCAAGAAACAAGGTTTCTGTAAACCACATGAGCCCAAATGAATCAAGATGAAATTTTAAAAACAAGAGGGCTATGCCTTCGAATTTTCGAAATCTATAGGAATATCCTGGTTTCATTGCAGCCCGCATCCAGTGAAAAAAAAAATCTCCTGTGGTTGAGGACTTTTTCATGGGGGCTGCTAGGAATCATTTGAGCAGAGAACACTACTGGGAATGCAGGCCCAGGGTGGTTGCTGCCAGTTGGCTTGCCCTCTCTGAGCCTGTTTTTCCCATGTGTACCATAAGGCAGGTTTGATGTGACTTTTCATCTCTGACATTCTGTGACTTGATAACGATTTTCTAAGAAAGGAAAGGAGATCCAATATTCCTAAAGCTCTATCACCCTGATGCCTTGTTTATCAGCTGCCCGGTATCTGAGTTGAGAGACATCAGCACTGGCACTTTAGCTCCTTTCTGGCTAGGTCCTGGGAATTTTCTGTGAATAAGCTTTGGAGGGAAACACTCTGTACAGTCTAAAGGGAAAGAGACTACTGCTCTCAACCAAGGCTCCAGGACCTGTAGCCTAAGCTTGCACCAAGGGTACCAATGCCAGAGCACATGCCCATGCTTACGTTTACCCCCAACTCACCCCATCACGCCCTCAGCCACCCAGACTCTGCCCTCAGATTTCCTGATCCTGTGTCCCACCATGGGGCTGTGGGCAGCTTCATCTCCTAGGGGTGGAGTCAGGGAAGCCTGGCTCCTGGGGGATGCCCCTGGCCATTTCTGGGTTCTGTTGTGTTCACTGGAAGCTGCATCTCCTGGTGTTCATACTCGCTTTCTGCCGCTTGGGGTAGGTGAGTCCTCCCATCTTTTTTCCACTTAATTGGAGCCATAGGAGCCACTTCATAGCTATCTCAAGGGAGCCCCCAAGGCTTGGCAGCTGGGTTTGGGTTTCCCTGGGGCTCCTAGGGCTGCTAGAGTGCCCAAGCTGCAGAAGATAGATCTGGACAGCACTATCTGCAATTTGTTTCCATCCTGGTTCCCAAGACAGGAGAATGGGAACTGTAGCTCCTTCACATTTCCCAGGAGTTAGTGGTTCAGTCTGAAAGAACTGGAGAGATATCTAATGGAAGAGCTAGTCTTCACACCAAATAGCTCCATGTTTCCAGTCCACCTAAAGACAAGAGCAGAGCAATCCCTTGATCCTTGAGAACTGAATCTCTCTGAAACTCTGAATCCCTCAGTGTTTCCAGTATAAAATGGAAATAATAAATTTCCTGTGGTGAAAGATGAAATTTTAAAAACAAGAGGGCTATGCCTTCGAATTTTCGAAATCTATAGGAATATCCTGGTTTCATTGCAGCCCGCATCCAGTGGAAAAAAAAAATCTCCTGTGGTTGAGGACTTTTTCATGGGGGCTGCTAGGAATCATTTGAGCAGAGAACACTACTGGGAATGCAGGCCCAGGGTGGTTGCTGCCAGTTGGCTTGCCCTCTCTGAGCCTGTTTTTCCCATGTGTACCATAAGGCAGGTTTGATGTGACTTTTCATCTCTGACATTCTGTGACTTGATAACGATTTTCTAAGAAAGGAAAGGAGATCCAATATTCCTAAAGCTCTATCACCCTGATGCCTTGTTTATCAGCTGCCCGGTATCTGAGTTGAGAGACATCAGCACTGGCACTTTAGCTCCTTTCTGGCTAGGTCCTGGGAATTTTCTGTGAATAAGCTTTGGAGGGAAACACTCTGTACAGTCTAAAGGGAAAGAGACTACTGCTCTCAACCAAGGCTCCAGGACCTGTAGCCTAAGCTTGCACCAAGGGTACCAATGCCAGAGCACATGCCCATGCTTACGTTTACCCCCAACTCACCCCATCACGCCCTCAGCCACCCAGACTCTGCCCTCAGATTTCCTGATCCTGTGTCCCACCATGGGGCTGTGGGCAGCTTCATCTCCTAGGGGTGGAGTCAGGGAAGCCTGGCTCCTGGGGGATGCCCCTGGCCATTTCTGGGTTCTGTTGTGTTCACTGGAAGCTGCATCTCCTGGTGTTCATACTCGCTTTCTGCCGCTTGGGGTAGGTGAGTCCTCCCATCTTTTTTCCACTTAATTGGAGCCATAGGAGCCACTTCATAGCTATCTCAAGGGAGCCCCCAAGGCTTGGCAGCTGGGTTTGGGTTTCCCTGGGGCTCCTAGGGCTGCTAGAGTGCCCAAGCTGCAGAAGATAGATCTGGACAGCACTATCTGCAATTTGTTTCCATCCTGGTTCCCAAGACAGGAGAATGGGAACTGTAGCTCCTTCACATTTCCCAGGAGTTAGTGGTTCAGTCTGAAAGAACTGGAGAGATATCTAATGGAAGAGCTAGTCTTCACACCAAATAGCTCCATGTTTCCAGTCCACCTAAAGACAAGAGCAGAGCAATCCCTTGATCCTTGAGAACTGAATCTCTCTGAAACTCTGAATCCCTCAGTGTTTCCAGTATAAAATGGAAATAATAAATTTCCTGTGGTGATTGTGAGAATTAAATAAGAAAGAGTAACTCCAGTCTCTGCTGCTGCTGCTACTGCTAAGTTGCTTCAGTCGTGTCCGACTCTGTGCGACCCCATAGACGGCAGCCCACCAGGCTCCCCATCCCTGGGATTCTCCAGGCAAGGACACGGGAGTGGGTTGCCATTTCTTTCTCCAATGCATGAAAGTGAAAAGTGAAAGTGAAGTCACTCAGTCGTGTCCGACTCTTAGCAACCCCATGGGCTGCAGCCCACCAGGCTCCTCCGCCCATGGGATTTTCCAGGCAAGAGTACTGGAGTAGGGTGCCATTGCCTTCTCCAGTCTCTAGGTGCTTTTAAAAAAGCTATAAAAGTTTCAAAGCACTTCCACTTCTATTCTCTGACTGACACTTCTTAGGAAAGAGATACACAGCACATCTCATTTTCTAGGTCAGGTAAAACCGCAGTTCAAAGAACTATAATGACTTGTGAAAAATCACAAATTAGCTGCTTGTTAGACGGGTCTGTTGAACATCTAAGTCCAAAGCCCTTTTTGTCTCACCACAACCATGAAATATATCACTTTCTAAACCCTTTGAAGAAACTATGGAAATGAAAATAAAATTGGGACAGGTATAGTTTATTGAGACATGACACCTGAGGAAAGTGAGAACTGAGAAATGCAAACTTTCAACTTTGATTTACTTCTTTTTCTTGCCATTTCCTGAGAGGGACCTGATTTGGAAACCAGTTCTGTTACATGCATCTTTCTTCATATTCTGCCTTGCTATTTCTGACTTTGGTGTTGTTCGTGAAGATGATGTCTAGTATGTTCTCTGGAAAGTTAACACCCCAGAAAACAAAGCCTTCTTTAGTGGTGAACACTCAGCCTAGGGAACAGAGCAGAGACTCCCTGAGGCAATAGCTCAAAATTGGGCCATACAGGTAATCTGGAGAAAAGACCAATTTTCTTCCTTTCTCTCTCTGTAGTTATAGGTTTATAGAATTGCAGTATAGGAAACCAAAGGGACATCACTTGCCCAGGGTCAAAGACCTGGTATGTGGGGAGAAATTTTTAATAAGACACAAAAAAGCAAAGAGCCCTAATTCAAAAATATATATGTGCCCCAATGTCCATAGCATCATTATTTACAATAGCTAAGACATGAAGCAACATTAAAAAATTCTCGTCGACAGACGAATTGATAAAGAAGATGTGATACATCTATATAATGGAATACTACCCAGCCATAAAAAGAATGAAATTTTGCCATTTGCAACAACATGGATGGACATGGAAGGTATTATGATAAGTGAAATAAGTCACATGGAGAAAGAAAATACTGTATGATATCGATTATATATATCACTTATATGTAGAATCTAAAAAGTGAAAAAAAAAAAGACTAGTGAACATAACAAAAATGAAACAGACTCACAGATGTAGAAAACAAAGTAGTGGTTACCAGGTGAGAAGGAAGGAGAGGCAAGCTAGGGATAGAGGATTAAGATGCACAAACTTCTTTGCATAAAATAAATAAGTGACAAGGATATATTCTACAACACAGGTAATATAGCCAATATTTTATAATAACTATAAATGGAATATAACCTTTAAAAATTGTGAATCACTATGTTCTACACCTGAAATGTACATATTATTGTGCATCAACTATACCTCAATAAAAAAAGAGGGAATCAAAAAAATAATAACATGAAAAATTTCTTTTTAAATGAAGGTCACAAAATTAACAGGAAGAAGATATTTGTCATATTTAAATCTGACAAGGGATTTATGAGAAATATTTGTAAACCAAGAAAAAGCGTTTCAGAGAGGTAGAATCTTGAATGGTTGACAAATATATGAAGAGATGCTCTGCCTCACCAGAGACTGAGAGAAATGCAAATTACAATAGCAAGATTCCATTTTATACTCATCAATTAAAAAAATTAGAAAGGTGAGTAATGCTTAGTGTTGGCAAACATGTGGGCTGTGTTAAACTGACACAGCCATCAAGAGAGTGTTCTGACAGGTTTTAGAGTGCTGGGTATATAGCCTATTTAACTTATATGCAAAGTACATCATAAGAAATGCTGGGTTGGATGAAACACAAGCAATCAAGATTGCTCAGAGAAATATCAATAACCTCAGATACACAGATGACACCACCCTTATGGCAGAAAACAAAAAGAACTAAAGAGCCTCATGATGAAAGTGAAAGAGGAGAGTGAAAAAGTTGGCTTAAAGCTCAACATTCAGAAAACTAAGATCATGGCATCTAGTCCCATCACTTCATGGCAAGTAGATGGGGAAACAGTGGCAAACTTTATTTTTGGGGCTCCAAAATCACTGCAGATGGTGACTGCAGCCATGAAATTGAAAGACACTTGCTCCTTGGAAGAAAAGCTATGACCAACCTAGACAGCACATTATAAAGCAGAGACATTACTTTACCAACAAAGGTCTGTCTAGTCAAGGCTATGGTTTTTCCAGTAGTCATGTATGGATGTGAGAGTTGGACTATAAAAAAAGCTGAACACTGAAGAATTGATGCTTTTGAACCGTGGTTTTGGAGAAGACTCTTGAGAGTCCCTTGGACTGCAAGGAGATCCAACCAGTCCATCCTAAGGGAAATCAGTCCTGAATATTCATTGGAAGGACTGATGCTGAAGCTGAAACTCCAATACTTTGGCCACCTGATGCGAAGAACCTACTCATTGGAAAAGACCCTGATGCTGGGAAAGATTGAAGGCTGGAGGAGAAGGGGACAACAGAGGATGAGATGATTGGATGACATCACCGACGTGATGGACATGAGTTTGAGTAGGCTCCGGGAGTTGGTGATGGACAGGAAAGCTTGGCATGCTATTGTCCATGGGGTCACAAAGAGTTGGGCAAGACTGAGCAACTGAACTGAACTAAACTGAAGGTGCCAGCCCCAGGTTTGTGTGCCCTGAGATTTGTTCCTGTCTTTCTGCTCTGCTCTGTATCATGGGGGTCTGGTTCCTGCAGGTTATGTTTCTGAGGCTCCTCATCAGCTGACTTCCAGAGAGGTACTGGCAGGAAGCTGAGGGTGGGAGGAAGGGAGAAGACAGAATATCTCTCTTCCCCTCTCTCTGCCTCAGGTCTTCTGGGGTCAGATCAGGTTAGGATGATTTCAGCTTTACCAGGCAACCCCTCCTCTCTCTGGCCCTCTAACTAGGAAAGGCAAAGTTTCCTGCTCTTGCTCATTCCTAACTGCCTCATTCTCCCCATGTAGCATCTCACCTCTTTCATTCTCTCAGTAACCGATTCCCTGCACTGAGTACTTTAAGTACTCAAGCAGTTCCTATTTCTCTGGTCAGATAGTTCACATCCCTGTGATCCAGTAGTCCCCACCCCAGGTATATACTTTGGAGTGACTCTCCTGCAGGTGCCTAAGGAGAGATGTACAGGGACATTTACAGGGTGGTATTTGGAAAAATGGAGAATTGGAAGTAGCATGGACACCCATTGCCAGAGGAACAGGTGTTTTATGAGGATAGATAACGTGTGATCTGTGTCAGGCATATTGGTGGAGTGGCCACGTTGGTGTTGGAGGAGGAAGGGGAATTGGGGATAAAGGAAAAACAAAACAGGAGAAGAATGTTGCATGGGATCCATGATGAGTGTCTCAAGGTGAGGAGACAGTCAACTCACGCTCTGCAAATGAAATTTTAAAAATGTACATTATGTCTTGAAAGGATGAGTGAAATAAGAATGTGATAGTCCAGGTGGAAAGAATAGCATATGAAACAGTGCAGAGGCCTAAAAATGATCCATCTGGGGAACAGCCAGAAGTAGGGTATGGCTGAGACATGGGACTGTAATCAGTACTGTGCTGGTGGAATCATGGAATGTCAGTTACACCCAAATGATCTTAAAGATCTGTCCAAATTCATGGTATCTATGGGAAAACTGAGGTCCAGAGAGGGGCAAGGACTGGCCCAAAGTCACACTGTAGTAAAACTGGCCCAGAGCCCAGGTTTCCAGACTCCTGTTTGGGGAATTCCTACTTCTGTCTTCTCCACTAAGTCCTTTGCCCTGTGAGGGACACTGTGCTGGTCCTAGGGAAACAGTTTCTGCCTACTTATGGGAGAGGGACAGACACAGAGTCATAGAGTCCTATATGATGTGTGGTGTGCTGGTCTGTGACACTGGTAGCCACAGTGAACCATGTTTCCTGGTATCCATACTGTTTTTATGTCACCCCCCCACCTGTCTCGAATCTGGGCTGGGTTTCTGACTTCCTTTCCAATAGAGTATAATGGAAGAATGACATTGTGCCAGTTCTTGACCTAAAACTTAAGAAGTTTGGGGATTTTGCCCTCTGAGAATCCTGAGCTGCCATATAAAAAGTATAGCTTCCCTGATGAAGACACCATATGCAGAGGCTGCATGGAAAGGGAGCAGCTCCAAGACTAACTGGAGGCAGACATTCTCAAATGCCCACACTCCCTAGCTGACCTGCCAACTGAACATAGCCACATGAGTTACCACTGGCAGGACCAGAAGAACTGCCCAGCTGAGCCCAACCCAGAGAACAATCATAAGCAAACAAAGTGGCTGCTATTTTAAGCTGTAGAATTGTGGAGTAGTTTGTCATGCCAGCAATAGATTACCAGAACATATGGCATCAAGTGAAGTGTGAAATAAAATTGAGAAGGTTATCATAGGTTGAGGGTCAGAGGGAGTGAGAATCAGTCTGATCCAGAGGAGTCAGAATGCTGAACAGGGGAATAGGAGAAATGATAGAAAATGAAGATGATTAGTTTGGGGTTTCACCAGTGTGTTTCAACAGATGTCTTGCTGAGGACCACTATGTGTCAGGCCCTGGGCAGGGATTGAAGAGGAGTCAGAGAAGGATGGACACAGCCTTGTGAAGAGGCAGCCTTGAGCACCGGCAGTGATGGTGCAAGATCAGGCATGCTTAGTGCCTGCAGGAGGTTAAGGGTCAAGGGCAAGTTCAGAAGCTGGAGGGGTCACTTCCTTGGAGGGAAAAACCAGGCATGGCTGCACGGAGAAGATGGGATTTAATTTGGACCCTGAAAACCGGATGCAGTTTAGAGGTGGAGGGAAAAACTTTCCAGGTGGAGGGTTTTGTGTGCACAAGGCACAAAATTGGGCTGTTTGGGCTATTAGGGAGATGGAATTGGCCAATTTGAAAGCAGATCAGATCATCACAATGAAGAGGGTAGTCCTACCTTCTGTCTTGGGTAAATTTCTCAACTTTATGGTATGCAGAAATATTTTAAAATTAAAGCAAACCCTAGAAACGCTCTGGTTATGTGAATTAGGGAGAAAATGAAACCCAATGGGTAGAATTTCTCCCACATTAGTTCACATTATCATCATGGATTGGGAGACAAATAAATACCTAAGAATAGCCACAGAATGTTAATTTTTAATTGATCATACTGTCATTTTCATGAGCACTTAAAGTGCAGACCTGTAGCAAGAAATACTTTTCACAAAAGGAAAGAAAAGGGATATTTGGAAGAGTGTGGCATCTCTTTCCATGTTCCTTTGATCTTCTGCCCGTCAGTTAGGAACCGTGGTCCTGTTGGGGTATCATAGTACAGCGCGTAAGGTATCGTGTAGAAAGCCCTAGAGCAGCAGTCCACAACCTTTTTGGCAGCAGGGACAGATTTTGTAGAAGACAATTTTCCCACAAACCAGGGGTGAGGGGAGTGTTTTCAGGATACTTCAAGCACATTACATTTGTTGTGCACTTTATTTCTAATCTAATGTCTGTGCTGATCTGACAGGAGGTATCAGTCCACAGCCCAGAGGTTAGGGACCCCTGCCCTAGAGGCTCTCAGATCAAGATTAGATTCCTAGCTTTGCTCATTTCTAAATTGCTGAGCACAGGGTAAAGCATGTGGTAAATGCCCAGGATGTTTCTTGTTAAAATGGCTCACGGTCATCATTTCCTCTGTTGTAAAAAGAGAAAGTTGGAGCCAAGGAGCTTTCCAAGTGCCAGCATACTGGGAACAGAATGCAGTTCCCATGTCTCTGTCTCTCCTTTGCGACCCCCACTTCCCTTCCCTGCCTTACCTGCTGTTATATGCCAGGGGTGCTGAAGTGAGAAAGGTCGAACTTTGTGACTTCTTCTGGGTTGTTTCTTGAGAACTTCCAAAGAGATACAAAGTCCAGTGACCACCCTAGAGACTCATACCCAGCAGAAAATCATGTCCAGAGAAAAACATTCAAGCCACAGGGGAACCTGCCAAAAGAAATGGCAAGGAAAGCAATATGGAAGCTAGAAAATCAACAGTCCACTTAGTCTTGAAGCTATGGTATGAGGGAGAAGACCAACTGGTCTTAAGTCCAGAATGGCAGCCCATAATTTGTCACTTTCCCTATGCTTGGGCAAATTATTCAACCTCGCTAAGATTCCAATTTTCTCTTCTGTAAAATGGGCCCAAAAATATCTTATAAGAATTGTTAATGAGATAATTAAATGAGGTAATATATGCAAAGGGCATTGCACCCTCTGTTACATTGAATAGATATTCAGAGGTGCACCCCAAAGCTTTATGTCTATTCCTTCCCTTGCAGAGGGGGTCTGTAGTTCCCACAGATTTCCTAAAGGGTCACTTGCTATTGTTGTTAGTCACTCAGTCATCTCCGACTCTTTGTGACCCCATGGACTGTAGCCTGGCAGGTTCCTCTGTCCTTGGGATTTTCCAGGCAAGAATACTGGAGTGGGTTGCCATTTCCTTCTCCAAAAGGGTCACTAACTCTCCCCAAATAAGTTTATTTTTGAGACATAAGGGTTTTATTTTGTTTCTATAATAAGATAAAATCTAATATTGGGTAAAAAATCAGAGCATAAATAAAAAGGAAATTGAAAAGGGAAGGCAATAGTAAGCAATAGAATCCAAATGTAGTTTTTAAAAAATCATTTTGTTGTTTGGGTGTATCTTTTTTAATGAAGTGAGTCATCCTCAGGCTGAATTTCTCAAAATTAAAGTATAACGGAGAAAAACAGAACTAAAAGTAATAACAAAACAGAGAGCAAAGTGATCTGAGAAAGTTTTTTTTTTTTTTTAATAAAAGGAATACATGCTCATGGTGAAAAAAAAAATCAAACAGTACAGAGGATGTAAGGTGAGAAATAGGTTTCTTTTCACCTCTCCATTATTTCCTCACTCCTGGTCCTATTTGGAGACAAAAATGGCAACCCACTCCAGTACTCTTGTCTGGAAAATCCTATGGACAGAGGAGCCTGGTGGGTTGCCCTACATGGTGCCACTAAGAGTGGGACACGACTGAGCACTAAACAACAATTGGTGCTAGTAGCTAGGGGTTGCCGCTCTTGACTATAAGAATCTTTTTATTTGTTGTTTTCCCATTACAAGTGATATGTCCATCTTTTGAAGGAGAAGATGAAATTTAGAAAATTCCCAGAGGCATCTAATTTGCCAAAAGAGAATGAACTTTGTGTAAAAGGATTAAGTGTTTCCAAGATCCTGACAAAATAAAGATATCAATCAAACTCCCCAAAGGAAGTCCAGATGGCCATGCAATTGAACTTTATCATGCTCATCAGCCTGGCTGTCTCCATGCCCTTGAAATATCCAGGAAAACCATCCAACAGAAAGCAGCGTCTCATACATATAGTGACTTCTTTATCATACTGAGCTAAAATTGGAAAAAAATCCTATAAAACTGTTACCTGATGAACAAAGAAGCAGACTATTCTAAACCCATCCTTTAAACATAGACATGGATCCATTTGAAGTCAAGGACTCTTTAGGCTTACACACTTGTACAAGGTGGTATAATATCAGAAAGAGACAGTATCATTAATCACATAAAGTGGATCATCCCAAAGCATTTGACAATGTATGATGCATTTCCAAATTTTAGAAGCACTTGAAAAAGTATATGCTGGATTTTACTAAAATCATCTGTGAACTTTGAGTGGCTAGAATATTAAGAAATAGGCAAGGAGTAACTAGAATATCATTTAAATTAGATGCCATCTTTTCTTTATCCTTTGCTATTTAATATATTATAGAGCGGGGTTGGCAGAGCCGAGGGAATAACAGATTTCATTAGGAAAAAGCAAATTAAAAGACTCATTGTTGTTCTTCACAGAAGAGGCTTTGGGACAAGGTGGCGGGGTAGGATGTACTGCTTCTGCTCGTAGTGTGCTCCTGATAACCAGGCTGTAAATCAGAGCCTTGAAAAGCAAGGCATATTTACCCAATAGGAAGGGTGTTATTCTTTGCTGATCAACGATTTGTCACTAAATTAGTCCTTTGTGACTTTTCCACTCCCAAGCTATGCCAGCACAGGAAACAAGACCTCTGTGGCTGACTCCAGCCCTCCCTGACCATCACCTGGCCCTCAGCACCGCTACAGAAAAGGATAATCCTCTCCTCTTTGTAAGGAAACTCATGAAAAGCCACACTGAAAGGGCTTGCCCATGCTACCTCCTCTCCTCAGTATAAATATACGTGCAGAAGTCATCCAGGTAATAGTGAATAACGCACATATTTTTTCAACAAACATAGATGTGTGCTTATGGTCTCACACAAGGAGAGGGATGCAGAGACGTAGAAAACTAACTGTAAAATATAGAGTGATACCACGGAGTCTTTCTAGAATATGCTGAGATAAAAAGTGAAATACTGCATTTTATCAAATCCAAGACAGCATCATGTTGGGTATCATCAAGAAAGAAAGAAAGAAAAAAATACTGCCAATTATAAAATGCCATCAGTGGAAAGGTGCATCCTTATTCCAGAGATGAATAAAAATGTGTGTCTTAGAATGAGTGAAGTTTGGTAATTAACTTTTATAGAAGTGATAAGTGATATCTCTCAGCATGAGCCAAACCTTGCTACAGAAACTGAGAGAAGGTAGCAGTTATTTCTGCTGGAATGATTGGAGGAGGTATCACAGGGACGTGATACATTTGATCTGGGTCTTGAAGGATTTTGCCAATTGGAGAAAGAGCGGGAAAACATTCTGGGTTGAAAGAATAACATGGGCAAAGGGATTGAGGCAGAAAGGGGCAGGCATTTTTACGGACCAACTAATTTATTCTGAGCAACAGAACACAGAAGATGTGGGGAGGGAGAGCTAGTTACTGAAGGAGGAAACACTGAAACCAGATTGTAAATAGCCCTAGTCCCGGTTCTGGGGATTTGTACTCATAGATGATAGAGAACCATAGATTATTTTGAGCTGGGAGAGACTTGATTAGAGCCAAGCTCTGGAAAGGTTAGTCTGGCAGGGTGGATGAATGTTAGGTTGGAGAAGAGTAAGAATCAAGGCAAGGCTACAAGTTAGACTATTGCAACCCACCAGTTGGGTGGAGAGAAAACAGAGGCTGCACATAGGCCCATGAGAGGAAATCAGATTGTAAAAGACTGAGGCAGCCAAAACCTGTGAGAATAAAAAATCCACAACCACACACAACATTGTGGGAAAATGCCACAAACACAACACTGAGCCAGACACAAAGAAAGGAAGCCAGACATAAAGGAGGACAAACAGAGATTACATTTATATCAAGACAAAAAAAAAAGGGCAAATCCAGTAACCTCAGATTTGCAGATGATACCACCCTTATGGCAGAAAGCGAAGAGAAACTAAAGAGCCTCTTGATGAAGGTGAAAGAGCAGAGTGAAAAAACTGACTTAAAACTCAGCAATCAAAAAACGAAGATCATGGCATCCAGTCCCATCACTTCATGGCAAATAGATGGCGAAACAGTGGAAACAGTGACAGACTTTATTTTCTTGGGCTCTAATATCACTGCAAAGAGTCGGACATGACTGAGCGACTGAACTGAACTGAATATCACTGCAGATGGTGACTGTAGCCATGAAGTTTAAGGATGCTTGCTCCTTGGAAGAAAAGCTATGAAAAACCTAGAAAGCATATTAAAAAGCAGAGACTTTGCTGACAAAGGTCCATCTAGTCAAAGATATGGTTTTTCCAGTAGTCATGTATGGATGTTATAGTTGGACCATAAAGAAAGCTGAGTGCCAAAAACTTGATGCTTTTGAACTTTGGTGTTGGAGAAGACTCTCAAGAGTCTCTTGGACAGCAAGGAGATCAAATCAGTCAATCTTAAAGGAAATCAGTCCTGAATATTGATTGGAAGGACTGATGCTGAAGCTGAAACTCCCATACTTTGGCCACCTGATGTGAAGAGCTGACTCATTAGAAAAGAACATGATTTTGGGAAAGATTGAAGGCAGGAGGAAAAGGAGATGTTCAGTTCAGTTCAGTTCAGTCGCGCAGCCATGTCCAACTCTTTGCGACCCCATGAATTGCAGCACGCCAGGCCTCCCTGTCCATCACCAACTCCCGGAGTTCACTCAGACTCACGTCCATTGAGTCTGTGATGCCATCCAGCCATCTCATCCTCGGTCGTCCCTTTCTCCTCCTGCCCCCAATCCCTCCCAGCATCAGGGTCTTTTCCAATGAGTCAACTCTTCGCATAAGGTGCCCAAAGTACTGGAGCTTCAGTTTTAGCATCATTCCTTCCAAAGAAATCCCAGGGTTGATCTCCTTCAGAATGGACTGGTTGGATCTCCTTGCAGTCCAAGGGACTCTCAAGAGTCTTCTCCAACACCACAGTTCAAAAGCATCAATTCTTCGGCGCTCAGCCTTCTTCACAGTCCAACTCTCACATCCATACATGACCACAGGAAAAACCATAGCCTTGACTAGACGGACCTTAGTCGGCAAAGTAATGTCTCTGCTTTTGAATATACTATCTAGGTTGGTCATAACTTTTCTTCCAAGGAGTAAGCGTCTTTTAATTTCATGGCTGCAGTCACCATCTGCAGTGATTTTGGAGCCCAAAAAAATAAAGTCTGACACTGTTTCTACTGTTTCCCCATCTATTTCCCATGAAGTGATGGGACCAGATGCCATGATCTTCGTTTTCTGAATGTTGAGCTTTAAGCCAACTTTTTCACTCTCCTCTTTCACTTTCATCAAGAGGCTTTTTAGCTCCTCTTCACTTTCTGCCATAAGGGTGGTGTCATCTGCATATCTGAGGTTATTGATATTTCTCCCGGCAATCTTGATTCCAGCTTGTGCTTCTTCCAGTCCAGTGTTTCTCATGATGTACTCTGCATAGAAGTTAAATAAGCAGGGTGACAATATACAGCCTTGACATACTCCTTTTCCTATTTGGAACCAGCCTGTTGTTCCATGTCCAGTTCTAACTCTTGCTTCCTGACCTGCATACAGATTTCTCAAGAGGCAGGTCAGGTGGTCTGGTATTCCCATCTCTTTCAGAATTGTCCACAGTTTATTGTGATCCACACAGTCAAAGGCTTTGGCATAGTCAATAAAGCAGAAATAGATGTTTTTCTGGAACTCTCTTGCTTTTTCCATGATCCAGCAGATGTTGGCAATTTGATCTCTGGTTCCTCTGCCTTTTCTAAAACCAGCTTGAACATCAGGGAGTTCACGGTTCATGTATTGCTGAAGCCTGGCTTGGAGAATTTTGAGCATTACTTTACTAGCATGTGAGATGAGTGCAATTGTGCGGTAGTTTGAGCATCATCTTTTAGGATTTGAAATAGCTCAAATGGAATTCCATCACCTCTACGGGCTTTGTTCTTAGTGATGCTTCCTAAGGCCCACTTGACTTCACATTCCAGGATGTCTGGCTCTAGGTGAGTGGTCACACCATCATGATTATCTGGGTCTTGAAGATCTTTTTTGTACAGTTTTTCTGTGTATTCTTGCTACCTCTTCTTTATATCTTCTGCTTCTGTTAGGTCCATATCATTTCTGTACTTTATTGTGCCCATATTTGCATGAAATGTTCCCTTGGTGTCTCTAATTTTCTTGAAGAGATCTCTAGTCTTTCCCATTCTATTGTTTTCCTCTATCTCTTTGTATTTATCACTGAGGAAGACTTTCTTATCTCTCCTTGCTATTCTTTGGAACTCTGCATTCAAATGGGTATATCTTTCCTTTTCTCCTTTGCTTTTCGCTTATTTTCTTTTCACAGCTATTTGTAAGGACTCCTCAGATAGCCATTTTGCTTTTTTGCATTTATTTTTCCTGGGGATGGTCTTGCTCCCTGTCTCCTGTACAATGTCATGAACCTCCATCCCTAGTTCATCAGGCACTCTATCTGTCAGATCTAGTCCCCTAAGTCTATTTCTCACTTCTACTGTGTAATTGTAAGGGATTCGTTTTAGGTCATACCTGAATGGTCTAGTGGTTTTCCCTACTTTCTTCAATTTAAGTCTGAATTTGGCAGTAAGGAGTTCATGATCTGAGGCACAGTCAGCTCCCAGTCTTGTTTTTGCTGACTGTATGTGTATGTTGTAGTTCAATACAATTAATGCCCCGCCTCCCATCCCTGCACACACACACAAATTAGGTCCATGGAGAAAAACATGGAAGTAGAGGTCTAGACAGGAAGAACCTGCTGGAACACACAGGCACTCAGTCTCAGAATGAGCTGAGGCTTTGGAAGAACATCACAGACCATGTTAGGGGCTTTGCAGGGTGCACTTGGAGCAAGCAAGGGAGAATGATGAAGGGAACACAGAATTTTCTCACCTTCAGGCTTGTGACAGAGAAACACTGGACATTTTGGTGGAGAATGACCAGCAAACAAAAATATCAGAACGAACATGGTTAAGAGCGGATAGATGAAAAGACTCTCAGGGGCACCTAGATGCTTTCAGTGAGCCCAAGTCCAGATGAAGTACCTGTGAGGGCCAGGCATGAAACTACAGATGAGAATCAGAGAGAGCATCTAAGGATCTTTGATGGATGAAAGGAAGTTAGGGGTTAGGCAGTGGGGGGCCCAGCAGAGTTTTGATAATCCACGAGACTAAAAGGGTGACCTCAGCAAAAGGGATTTGGGGGTTGACCTTCAGAAGAGTTTGAGAAGGACTGATTATACAAATGATGTGTGATCACACAGAGAAGAGGGGGTGGTCCCTAGGAATGGATGTGGGCTCACCAAAAACAAGCCCATAAAGCCTAAATATATGATCCTTGTATTTGAAAAGTTAATAATCTGGCAAGTCAGAGAAATAAGGAGACAATATGCATCAGGATTTCAGCAAAAATTTTAACAAGGTTCTCACAATATTTTGGAGTGCAAGATGGTGAAACATGGGCTACAGAATTTGGAAATTGAGGGAGTTTTCAGTGGGTTTGGTCACAAGGCTAGGTAGGGCAGATGGCCCCCAGTGTGGGTAGGATAGAACATGAGCTCTATCCTTATCATTCTCTCATTTACCATTTTGACCAATGCATCAGGTTAAGGAAGAAAATCAGATTGTCCAACAGTGATGGCACTAACTGGGAGAAATGATGAGTACGAAAGAGAACAGTTCTTTTTTTTTTTTTTAACCTATGTTTTTGGCTGATCCCACATGTATGTGGGATCTTAGTTTTCCCCACCAGGGATTGAATTGCAGTGGAAGTGACGCATCTTAACCACAGGACCACCAGGGAAGTCCTGAAAGAGAACAGTTCTAAGATGCAGAATCCCCTCAGTAGGCTGGAAGAGTGGGACATAACCACGCATGGAATGTTTCAAACCTGTTCATAAGCCCCTGAGTTAAACTGCTGATAAACAGGGTCAGAGAGATCCCGTTTTATGTTCATTTGAAATAACATAACAACTCCACAGAAAACCAACCTAGGGCTCGTGGGAAGCCACAGGCTTCCTGGGATCCAAGGGGGTGATATGGCCTTAGCCAAGTGAAAGTGACTCTGGACTGTGAAGGCAGCAGGGACAGTAGTCCAGAGTCCTGCGCACAGAGGGATGGCCCTGAAATATATATTTTTCATTATTTATTTGGCTTAGTTGTGACACGTGCGATCTATTCCCCGATTAGCGATTGAGCCTGGGCCTCCTGCATCGCGAGCCCGGGGTCTCAGACACTGGACCGCCAGAGCGGCCTCTCTAGATATCGTTTTGAAGAGAGCCATGGGCAGATAGGTGGCCAGGGACGACTGAGGAATCTGGGCATATTCCTCTTGGAAGACTGAATTTGGAAGGGAATGAGAGGTACCAAAGTGAGCTGTCTTTGGTCAGGGGCCACCAGGGGTGAGAGGGAGCACCATGGACTCCAGCAGCAAGTTGGGACCCGTAATGAATGCTGTGGGAAGGCTATAGGTGGAGCTTAAGAAATAATGTACAAAAATCCCATCAATGAAATAATGGAGTGGGAGCCTCATGAGGCATTGCTCTTGCCATCTTCGATGGTATTGTTACTACTATCAATATTATTATTAGTTGTTTGCCAAAAGCCTCTTGATGAAAGTGAAAGAGGAGAGTGAAAAAGTTGGCTTAAAGCGCAACATTCAGAAAACGAAGATCATGGCAGCCGGTCCCATCACTTCATGGGAAATAGATGGGGAAACAGTGTCAGACTTTATTTTCGGGGGCTCCCAAATCACTGCAGATGGTGACTGCAGCCGTGAAATTAAAAGACGCTTCCTCCTTGGAAGAAAAGTTATGACCAACCTAGATAACATATTCAAAAGCAGAGACATTACTTTGCTGACCAAGGTCCATCTAGTCAAGGCTATGGTTTTTCCTGTGGTCATGTATGGATGTGAGAGTTGGACTGTGAAGAAGGCTGAGTGCCGAAGAATTGATGCTTTTGAACTGTGGTGTTGGAGAAGACTCTTGAGAGTCCCTTGGACTGCAAGGAGATCCTACCAGTCCATTCTGAAGGAGATCAACCCTGGGATTTCTTTCAAAGGAATGATGCTAAAGCTGAAACTCCTGTACTTTGGCCACCTCATGCAAAGAGTTGACTCATTGGAAAAGACCCTGATGCTGGGAGGGATTGGGGGCAGGAGGAGAAGGGGAAGACAGAGGATGAGATGGCTAGATGGCATCACTGACTCAATGGACGTGAGTCTGAGTGAACTCCGGGAGTTGGTGATGGACAGGGAGGCCTGGCATGCTGCGATTCATGGGGTCACAAAGAGTCAGACACGACTGACTGAACTGAACTGAACTGTGCATCATCTTAATGAGGGAGATAATTATATGTGAAGTTCTTGGAAGAGTCCCCTCATATGTGAGTACTCAATATATATTAGCTGTTTTTATTATTTAATCCTTACAACAAACTTGATGTGAAAGAGGAATAATTTATTCCCTCTTTAGAGGTGAGGAAACTGAAGCTCAGGAAGGTGAGTGACCTCCCAGAATTGTACCACTAATAATTGGTCAGCCCAACTCCAAAACTCGCCATTACCCCTAAGGTTTGGTGAATGGTTGGATCAGACACTTGATATGATGCTTCCCCGTCTAAGGCTCTGTTCCTAAACTGTGCCTCTTGTCCATCTCTGATCCTCTTTGTAAGGGATCTTAATGGTTTTGAAACCTCTAAATGGGAGGAGGTGTCCTTCTGGAGACCTCTCAGCTATGAGCTAAATTTCCTGCCTATCCACACTTAGGACCTGTCTAGCCGACATGGAGCATGATGACACCCCCATCCTCCTACTGTTCTCAGACTGTACAAAGAGCAGGCCCTGCTGGTGCCCCCCGCCCCCCTCCTCCAGCCCCCGCCCCAGGTTT
>SJXQ01012689.1:0-17760 GCA_006408695.1 Aepyceros melampus | reverse complement strand
CCCAGGTTTGGCACTGACTCCTGAAAGGTTTAGCCAGACTGTCTCCAAGCCAGACTCTTTCCCCTGATAAAGGAGAACCAGCTTCATCTCTCCTTCAGCGGGGGATCCTGGCCAAATCATCTTACCTTTTTCTCATGTTGACCATCAGTAGCATTCTTTACTTTTGAAAGACTTTTTCCTCCTATAAGTCCTATAAGGGCATCTCCAAGGAGAGGCATGTGGAGGAGAGGCAAATGTAGGAGTCTGGGGTCAGACAGATTGGATCTGGGCCCTGTTGCTGCCTCTGCTGAGTATCATTAGGCACGTCATTTAATCCGTCTGGACCACAGTCTCATAATTTGCAAAACTGGGATCCTAACACCTATTTTTCAGGCAGTCATGAAGATTAAGATGATGCATACCAAGGTGTCTGGCACAGAATAGGTAGGCGTTTAATAAATGGTAGCTATTATTATTACTCGAACTGTGTCACCAGACCACATTTGCTGCCTGAAACCCAATTTTATGGTTTAAAAAACATGCCTTTTTAAAAAGCAACTTAGATTGATTCAGCTAATAGTTTTTGGATCCATCATTCATAACTTATCCATTTAAAAGATGGAAATGAAAACAATGTACTTAAAAAAACAGCTGAGCTACTTGATTGAAAAAAACATTTCAGTGTAAAGTAAACATGAGTACGAAATATACATGGGAGATATTTACAAAGATTTTTTTTTTGGTTTTTTATTTTTAAAGAAAGCTTAAAAGAAGACCTCCCTGTTGCTGGGAGTTAGAACAGAGGCAGGCATGACTGACAGGGCAGACTGAGAACAGGGTGTTGGAAGCTAGACCCTCTTCCCAGGAGAAGGCAGGTGTGGGAATGGAGATGTGAGCAACTGGTACCAGAGTGGCAAAGGCTATCCAACCCAATATGAAAGGAGGACAGACAGCAGGGGAGGCCTGGTTAGCCTCCTGTTGCCAGGATCCTGCTCAAAGGGATGCGGTGTCAGTGGACACCAATGGACTATGCACGGTCCCCTAAATCCCCAGAAAGGGAATAGGTATCCTCTTTCAAGTGGGCCTTAGGAAGCATCACTATGAACAAAGCTACTGGAGGTGATGGAATTCCAGTTAAGCTATTTCAAATCCTGAAAGATGATGCTGTGAAAGTGCTGCACTCAATATGTCAGCAAATTTGGAAAACTCAGCAATGGCCACAGGACTGGAAAAAGTCAGTTTTTATTTCAGTCCCAAAGGAAGGCAATGCCAAAGAATGCTCAAACTACCACACAGTTGCACTCATCACACACGCAAGTAAAGTAATGCTCAAAATTCTCCAAGCCAGGCTTCAGCAATACGTGAACCATCAATTTCCAGATGTTCAAGCTGGTTTTAGAAAAGGCAGAGGAACCAGATATCAAATTGCCAACATCTGCTGGATCATGGAAAAAGCAAAAGAGTTCCAGAAAAGCATCTATTTTTGCTTTATTGACTATGCCAAAGCCTTTGACTGTGTGGATCACAATAAACTGTGGACAATTCTGAAAGAGATGGGAATGCCAGACCACCTGACCTGCCTCTTGAGAAATCTGTATGCAGGTCAGGAAGCAACAGTTAGAACTGGACATGGAACAACAGGCTGGTTCCAAATAGGAAAAGGAGTATGTCAAGGCTGTATATTGCCACCCTGCTCATTTAACTTATATGCAGTACATCATGAGAAATGCTGGGCTGGAGGAAGCACAAGCTGGAATCAAGATTGCCGGGAGAAATATCAATAACCTCAGATATGCAGATGACATTACCCTTATGGCAGAAAGTGAAGAAGAACTAAAGAGTCTCTTGATGAAAGTGAAACAGGAGAGTGAAAATTTTGGTTTAAAACTCAACCATCAGAAAACTAAGATCATGGCATCCAGTCCCATCATTTCATGGCAAATAGATGGGACAGTGGAAACAGTGTCAGACTTTATTTTTTTGGGCTCCAAAATCACTGCAGATGGTGATTGCAGCAATGAAATTAAAAGATGCTTACTCCTTGGAAAGTTATGACCAACCTAGAAGTATATTAAAAAGCAGAGACATTACTTTGCCAACAAAGGTCCATCCAGTCAAGGCTATGGTTTTTCCTGTGGTCATGTAGGGATGTGAGAGTTGAACTATAAAGAAAGCTGAGCGCCATGCATGATACAGGATAAAATACAGTATTGTAAAGCAAAACAAACTAAAAAAGTTAAAATTAATTAAAAAAATAACAAAATTAAAAAAAAAAAGTCCATATAGTCAAGGCTATGGTGAGAATTAGACCATAAGGAAGGCAGAAAGTGAAATAATTGATGCCTTTGAACTGTGGTGCTGGAGAAGACACTTGAAAGACCCTTGGATAACATGGAGACCAAACCAGTCAACCTTCAGTTCAGTTCAGTTCAATCACTCAGTCATGTCTGATCTTTGCGACCCCATGAATCACAGCACACCAGGCCTCCCTGTCCATCACCAACTCCCGGAGTTCACTCAGACTCATGTCCACATCAGCTGTCATTTAATGGGTACCACATCAGCTGGCATTTACTGAGGACTATCCTAGGAGGGGCTATAACTCTGGTTGAGTCAGCTTTCTTGGGCTTCCCAGGTGACACAGCAGTAAAGAATCTACCTGCTAACACAGGAGACACAGGAGATATGGTTTTCATCCTTGGGTTGGGAAGCTCCTCTGGAAGCAAAAATGGTAACCCACCCAGTATTCTTGCCTGGATAAGTCCATGGACAGAGGGGTCTGACAGACTACATATAGTCCATGGGGTAACCAAGAGTCAGACATGACTGAATACACATGCATGAGGCAGCTTTCTGTGCAATTACAGTGATCAGTGCAACTGATATTCTTAACAGATAGAGAATGAACTACATTGGCCTTGAAGAGGATATCTGGGCAGAGAACCACAGTATCCGGTAAAATCCACCCCTTGCACCACGTTAAAAAAAAAAAAAAACACACACATAAAACTTAGACCCATAACATTGTGTAGCAAATAGAGTAGAAAATAGTCAAGTCTGCAGTAAAAATAGCCCTGGATCTTGAGCCATGCATCCCTCTAGGCTTTATGTTACTGGAATGTCTTACAACTGGAAAAGATATGTGAAGCTTATGGTAAGGTCTAAATTAAAATGTGTAAAAGTGTTAGTTGTTCAGTCTTGTTTAACTCTTTTCAACTCCACAGACTGTAGCCCACCATGTTCCTCTGTCCATAGAATTCCCTAGGCAAGATTACTGGAATGGGGAGACATTTCTTTCTCTGGGGAATCTTCTCAATCCAGGAATTAATCCCGGGTCTCCTGCATTGCAGGTGGATTCTTTACTGTGTGACCAACCAGGATAGCACAAATTTAGAAGTAGTTCCCTTAGAATTCTGGAGCAAGGCCATACTATCTACAGGAAAAAGTTACATAGCATGTGAAGATTAGCACCTGAATGTGAGCTCTGGTCAGATGGAGGACCTGACAATTATTAAAAGCTGTGCACCCAGAGAATGCCATTTGAGCTGAAGCCGAATAGACCCACTAAGGCATAGGCTGAGTGGGTGCTTGCTAGGATTTTAAATCCTATTTAAGGCTGAATTGCAATACATATTCCCTATGAAATATTTTCTAAGCATCATGCTTCCTTTCTCATTTGGAATGAATTACTCTCTACTCAAAGGAGTATACTCCCATATTAATAAGCTATTCTTTGTTAAGCTGTGTTAAGCTGTTAACATTTGTAGTTCCTCAAATATCTGAGTCTTTTATATACTCTTTTAAATATACAGACCTTAAAGATAATTTCCTCTTTGTGGTGGTTTAACACACCTTGGAACCATATAGAAGTAACAAATGGTTTTCCCAGAATCATACTTATTTATTGTCATCACAATATATAAAAATTATGACTTTGGAAGGTGTTTTAATGTCAGATATAGTCCCAGGTTTCGATTGTTCCCTCATTTTACACCCAGAGTTACTTGCCAATGACAAAGATCAATAGACCACTGGGACTGACAAGCAGAAGGAATTAGAAACTTGAAACCAAGCTACTTGCCTGGAATATAGAGCAGAGCAGGGTATTTTTTTTAATTATTAAAACATATAAATGACAACACATTTGTAAGATTTCTGTCTAATGCAAAGGAAATGGCTTATCCATAGATAATGTATTTGGATTTACAGACTTTGATTTTTTTTTCTCTTGCATTTGAGGAAGATAAAATAATGCATTAAAAAGACCAAAGAGAATATTGTAGATGAAAACTGAAAGAAATTACAATCTAAAGCTTTGAATTTGTAGTTTATGTTTTTCAAGATTCTCTCTTTATGATCCTAACTCATGTAAAGATGCAGTTTCTGATTTATGCCATAGTGGTCATATAAGGCAAGCTGATATATGAAAAAAAGTGGATTTTGCAACTGCTATAAGAAATAATATCAGCAAAAACAGAGGTTTCCATATTGCTTAGTCTCTAGGAAATACTGGTAAACTGAAAGAGGTAGATAGCTACATGAATTTCTTCATTTTATTCTAACTTTAACATCTTCTTTAAAACAAAACGTGAATGAAAACCTTCAGGGGTCATCCTTGTCTTTATAACCTGTATAATATGGATCATAGCTTGGGTTGTCTCTCTGTGTGATGGCTTTGAGACCCTGATATATTTTTCTTTTGTGGTTATGTTATACATCACTTTATTTATTTATTTATTTTTAAACATAAATTCATTTATTTTAATTGGAGGTTAATTACTTTACAATATTGTATTGGTTTTGCCATATATCAACATGAATCTGTCATAGGTATACACGGGTTCCCCATCCTGAACCCCTCTCCCTCCTCCCTCCCTGTACCCATCCCTCTGGGTCATCTCAGTACACCAGCCCCAAGCATCCAGTATCATGCATCAAACCTGGACTGGCGATTCATTTCATATATGATATTATACATGTTTTAATGCCATTCTCCCAAATCATCCCACTCTCTCCCTCTCCCACAGAGTCCAAAAGACTGTTCTATACATCTGTGTCTCTTTTGCTGTCTCGTATACAGGATTATCATTACCATCTTTCTAAATTCCATATATATGTGTTAGTATACTGTATTGGTGTTTTTCTTTCTGGCTTACTTCACTCTGTATAATTGGCTCCAGTTTCATCCACCTCATTAGAACTGATTCAAATGTATTCTTTTTAATGGCTGAGGAATACTCCATTGTGTATATGTACCACAGCTTTCTTATCCATTCATCTGCTGATGAACATCTAGGTTGCTTCCATGTCCTGGCTATTATAAACAGTGCTGTGATGAACATTGGGGTACATGTGTCTCTTTCAATTCTGGTTTCCTCGGTGTGTATGCCCAGCAGTGGGATTGCTGTGAGACCCTGATTTTAATAACGTCTTGTCCTTGGTAACTGTGTATAGTCTTAAGAATGATTATATCTGTAACACATTCATCCTCTGTAACTTTTTCTCATCTCTTGCTTGCACACCTACACTGAGCATTTCTGATGGTCACTTTTGACTATTTTAATACCGTCTCCCCAAGCAGTGGCCTTATGCACATCTCACTATATCACAATCATAACTTGAATCATTATCCCCTGACAATCTTTTGTGAGGACACACACATATGCACTCAAGAATAGCCAGGATAAGAATGGTGGATTTAAAAGCATAAATAAAAATAAATAGCATTTTGAAAAATTGGGGATATTAGAATGAAACTAAAATGTTTTTGAATTGTGGTGCTGCAGAAGGCTCTAGAGAGTCCCTTGGACTGCAAGGAGGTCAAATCAGTAAAAACTAAAGGAAATCATCCATGAATATTCATTGGAAGGACTGATCCTGAGCTGAAGCTCCAATACTTTGGCCACCTGATACAAAGTGGTGACTTATCAGAAAAGACTCTGATGCTGGGGAAAATTGAAGGCAAAAGGAAAAGGGGGTGACAGAGGATGGGATGGTTAGATAGCATCACTGACTCAATGAGCATGACTCTAAACAAACTCCAGGAGATAGTGGAGGGTAGAAGAACCTGGTGGGAGAGGGAAATGGCTATCCACTCCAGTATTCTTGCTTAGAGAATCCTGTGGACAGAGGAGCCTGGTGGGCTGCTGTCTATGGGGTCACACAGAGTTGGACACGACTAAAGTGACTTAGCAGCAGCAGCAGAAGAACCTGACATGCTGTAGTCCATGCTGCAGTCCAAGGTGTGGAACACAGCTTATCTACTGAACAGTCATATGCAAAAAAATAAAATACAGGCACTCCATGCATGCACACAAACTGGTTACTAGGTTTTACTGTTCCTTCTCTGTCAGTTTTCTCAGGCTTTGCTCCACTGCTCTGTCACTTTCCTCCACCCACCCACCATTTCTCAACAGTTGGCTTTCACTTTTCAGGAGTCCAGTTCAAATATTTTTCCCTCTAGAATGCAGGCTCCATCCCTTAGACTTAGAGAGAAATTTAGCCTTATTCTCAGATTAAAGTCAAATGCCTTGAGTTGCCTGAATGATTGATCTCTGATACACCACTTCCTTCAGGGGAAACCACTACTCTGATTCCTGAATGTTTTATGTGGCATGGGATCAGGATAGGTCATCACACTACAAGCTGTAAAGCTTCCTGGGGAATGTACTGTCAGCTTGAATAAGCTCACCAAATGGTCCATCCCTTTTAAAGCACTGTGGGAGACCTGAGTTCAATTCTTGGGTCAAGAAACTCCCCTGGAGAAGGAAATGGCAACTCACTCCAGTATTCTTGCCTGGAGAATGCCATGGACAGAGGAGCCTGGAGGGCTACAGTCATGGGATCACAAGAGTCAGACACGACTTAGGGCTATCTTTCTTTCTTAATTGAGGGAGGATCTGTGTGGAGACAAACTTCAACTTCCACGCAGGAAGGTAGAAGGTGCATTTTTACTGACCATTTATTTGTTTTAGTTGTTGTTGTTGCAACTGTTGTTTATTTTTACAGCTGCAAATTGTGAAGGCAAAGATTTGTCCCTAACAACAGAAATAATCACTGATAACTTACAGCTTGCCCCTGCTGCAGTGTGTGTGTGTGTGTGTATGTGTGTGTGTGTGTGTGCGCGCGCGCGCGCGCACGCTCAGTCCTGTCCAGCTCCTCTTTTCAAGCCTATGGATCCATCTGTAGCCTGCCAGGCTCCTGTGTCCATGAAATTTTCCAGGCAAGAATACTGGATTGGGTTGCCATTTCATCCTTCAAGGGATCTTCCTAACCCAAGGACTGAACCAGTGTCTCGTACCTCTTTTGCATTGGAAGATCGGTTCTTTACCACTACAAAGCGGGTTGAATGTTAATGCTGTCTTTTTGTTGTTGTTTGTTTTCAGTGGCTGTTTAATCAGTGTGCAGTCAGTTTTAAAAATATCCTGCTTGAAAAATATCATATCAGTTGTAAAATTGGGTTAAGTCAGTGGAAATCAATGATTTTCTTATGCATTTCTATGTTTTGATTTTATTTTAATGTATATTTAGAGAAGATATTGTATTATAGTTGGCAGGTGATTTGTGACAGAAATAATTATGAATGGATAGAATTGAAAGGTGAAGTGTATACATATATAGATAGTCTATCTGAAGATGAAAATAAGTACTACTTACAGTTATTCTCTAGAGATGTCAAGAAAAGAATTAACGAGCAAGTATGGAGTTGGGATGAACAGGGAGGTCTGGCGTGCTGCAATTCATGGGGTCACAAAGAGTCAGACTCGACTGGGTGACTGAACTGAACTGATTACTAAGAAGAATTCACATTCTAGACCAAGCCCTAGGCCATGTGCTGTGGGTTAAATACTATTTAAATTTTAGAGAAACCTTTGGTAATAAAAAGCTTCAGTCACTTTTTTTTTTTTTTGAGATGTATTCCTCATAAACTTGAAAGTGCACTTTTGAAAATCCTAAAATTTTAAGGTTTATAAAAGAGGCAGATTAATTTCTTTGAAACTCTACTTCCTGAAAGATACACACTCTGTAGCCATGTCTTGGTAAACAAGTGTTATTTTACTTGTTTCTGCAATGAAGAATGTAAATATGTCTGTTTGGTAAAATACTTTAAAAGTCTTCTTTTGTCAAATTAGTCTTATTTATTTAATTCTACTTATCTCAGGTTGACAGCACACTTGTTTAGTGACTTTACTATATTTTAGTGGGCTAAAACATCATATTCAATTATTTATTCATATTCTAATCAGATATAACCTGATCATTTCTACCAAATTCCAATCATTGTAAATTTCCCCCTCTGCCAGATCTAACACAGCTACACACTCTCCTTAGGTGTGTTTTGCCTGGAAGAACTGTTCTCTGTCTTCACAACAGAGTCTATCAAAGTGGCCATGCATTATGGCCCATCCAGCGAAGGTTAGCCAAGAAAAACTGCTGATTGAAAATAATGTGAGGAACCACTACCGATCGTTGCTCTGGTAAATCTTTCCTTTTAGTTGCAAAGGGCCACTTGGTAACTGTATAAAAATACACATATTTAGCAAAACGAATACAGTATTGTAAAGCAAAACAAACTAAAAAAAATTAATTAAAAAAAATACGCATATCCACAGAACTGTAGTTTATAATATAGCTTCTTCCAAATGGTTCCCTGGAGGTCTCATGCTGAGTTTTGAAAATATTTTTGAAGAGAATATGGACATCTGATGATAAATAAAATCATGGTTGTATCAAAATAGTGAAAATTCAGGTTGCTATATAACATCTTACCAGAGCTTTTTAAACATTATTCTTTTTCAAAATAACTTTTAGATGAACTTTGAGAAATGTGACTTGATTTTGACAATTCTAAATACCAAGTTCCCTCATTTATAATAGTATATAAATTGGTGATTTGAAGGAGGTTGTTTTTTTATAGTTGTGACCTCTTAATCCTGAGAGTTCTCATGTTCTGAACAATACTTTGTTTTCTCTATTTCCATTAAAAATTACAATTGTTACTATTTTGGTATAAAGACTACTTCCATATCAATTGTAAGCTAGAAGAGTATGACATGGAAATGTTTAGAAATTAGGATATAGTTAAAATTTGTTTTAAATCAAATTGAAAGGATGGTAGAACAATTTAATAGAAACCTATAACTAGCAAGTATATTTTACCAGAAAAATCACCCTTGTTTTTATGATTTTGACTAAGTGGTGGTCTTTTGTGATATCATATTGTTTTCAACATGGTCACTAATATGAATATGTATGTGGAGATTATTGACTTATGTGACATGTATACTAACTCCTGGTATATTGAAGGAACACTTTTCCAGCTTTATTGAGATATAATTGACATATGATTCTTTGTAAGTTTAGTGATGATTTGATATACATATATATTGAAACCGATTAGCATTTTCACAGTGATGTTTTATCTGTGGATAGTGGCTAATTGGTCTTGTAAGGAGCAGTGAAGTCAGGAATGACTTATGACATGATCTTAACAGCATCACTTATTTTGTTTTTAACTAAGCTTTATATTGTCACCCTGCTTATTTAACTTATATGCAGAGGACATCATGAGAAACGCTGGGCTGGAAGAAGCAGAGGACATTATGGAAACACTGGGCTGGAAGAAGCACAAGCTGGACTCAAGATTGCCAGGAGAAATATCAGTAACTTCAGATATGCAGATGACACCACTCTTATGGCAGAAAGTGAAGAGGAACTAAAAAGCCTCTTGATGAAAGTGAAAGAGGAGAGTGAGAAAGTTGACTTAAAGCTCAACATTCAGAAAACAAAGATCATGCCATCTGTTCCCATCACTTAGTGGGAAATAGATGGGGAAACAGTGGAAACAGTGTCAGACTTTGTTTTTTGGGCTCCAAAATCCCTGCAGATTGTGACTGCAGCCATGAAATTAAAAGATGCTTACTCCTTGGAAGGAAAGTTATGACCAACCTAGATAGCATACTCAAAAGCAGAGACATTACTTTGCCAACAAAGGTCCATCTAGTCAAGGCTATGGTTTTTCCGGTTGTCACGTATGGATGTGAGAGTTGGACTGTAAAAAAAGCTGAGCACCGAAGAATTGATGCTTTTGAAGTGGGATGTTGGAGAAGACTCTTGAGAGTCCCTTGGACTGAAAGAAGATTCAAGCAGTCCATCCTAAAGGAGATCAGTCCTGAGTGTTCATTGGAAGAACTGATGCTGTAACTCCAGTACTTTGGCCACCTCATGCGAAGAGTCGACTCATTGGAAAAGACCCTGATGCTGAGAGAGATTGAGGGCAGGAGGAGAAGGGGACGACAGAGGATGAGATGGCTGGATGGCATCACCGACTCGATGGACGTGAGTTTGGGTAAACTCTGGGAGTTGGTGATGGACCGGGAGGCCTGGTGTGCTGCGATTCATGGGGTCGCGAAGAGTCGGACACGACTGAGTGACTGAACTGAAGCTTAAGGGTGGTATTTGTGTGTGAAAGAGAGAGAGAGAGAAAGGAGAGAGAGATGTTTATGTCCTTATCAAAAAAAGAGAAATCACATTCATCAGGATCAGAGTCAGCTCAGAGGTTAAAGCATCTGCCTCCAATGCGGGAGACCCGGGTTTGATCCCTGGGTCAGGAAGATCCCCTGGAGAAGAAATGGCAACCCACTCCAGTATTTGCTTGGAGAATCTCATGGACTGAGGAGCCTGGTGGGCTGCAGTCCATGGGGTCACAAAGAGTCGGACACGACTGAGTGACTTTACTTACTTACTTACAGTCCTAGTTAATTGAGACTGAGATTTTTTTCCCACAAATCTGTTATCAAATTCTTTCTCACTTTATAAAACAAAATACAGATGGTGAAATGCATGCATGCTGTCACTTGGAAAAATGCTTATGCTGCTTTTCCATAAACATAAATATACAAAATTAAATTGGACAAAGTCCTTTATTGTGTTGCATTTAACATCATAATTATTTTGGTTTATGTGTTTCTGCAGTAACATTACTTTGAGGCAAGCTGCAGGTGTGCAGTCCATGAGTGCTTCAACCTATGTTTGCTTTTCTGCATTTTCCTTCAACTACATGGAGATTTCTAGTAAATATTTTTCTGTACTGACCACATACATAATTGTATTAAAAAATGGTTAAACAGCAAAGCCAGGAACTGTGGAAGCTAGGGATAAAATTAGTCAAGGCAGTAGACGAAATCAGTATTGACTTCTCAAATAAATGGGGACATTGTTGTTAATCTTTTGTGTCTCTATTCAATATAGTCATAACCATCTGTTCTTCACACATGTCTACCTAGCCCTTAAAAAAAAACCCATCACCCTATCAGTGTGAAAGAAGGCATTGTCTGGAATTTGGATGTGGTTCCAGTAGGCACACATTGAGGAGAGCAGACTTCCTTACATGCTTTCTCAAGTACACTAGAATACAAACTCCACAAGGGCAAGGTATTTTGTCCACTTATGTCTCCCCAGTACCTTTTATAGAGATGGCACATAAGAGGTCCTCTATAAATATCCATTACTCAAATAAAGGAAAATTACAAGTAATATTAGTTAATAAAAAATTCTGCATTCGAAATTCTGAACCTTAGGGAATATAAACCAAATGGCAGAATTTTCCACAGATAGATTTTTCTTCCTGATACATATCAAGAGATCATACAATAGCAACTAAATTTCAGCTCAAAAATTCAAAACAGGATAACATAAGACCAAGAGCATAACAGAATCAAGTTTAACTAAGACAACCCAGAGGGATGGTACGGGGAGGGAGGAGGGAGGGGGGTTCAGGATGGGGAATATGTGTATACCTGTGGCGCATTCATGTTGATGTATGGCAAAAACAATACAATATTGTAAAGTAATTAACCTCCAATTAAAATAAATAAATTTATATTAAAAAAAATAAGAAGTAGCTTATTCTCAGAGGAGGCTACAAACACTGTCCTAAACCTCAGATGATATGCATGTGCACACACGCACATACACTCTTTTTCATATTGCATTTATGTAGTTAGCAAACAATTTGCTATATTATGGTTTCAATCATTCCCTTTATTAGTCTTCAGTGTTTAGTCACTCAGTCGTGTCTGACTGCAACCCCACGGACTATAACCTGCCACGCTCCTCTACCCATGGGATTTCCCAGGCAAGAACACTGGAGTGGCTTGCCATTTCTGCCTCTAGGGGACCTTCCTGACCCTGAGATCAAGCCCATGTCTCCTGCATCTCCTGCTTAGGAGGCAAATTCTTTACCACTGAATCCCTAAAGAAGTTCTTTAAAACTGTAGTTTTCAAACAAGGAAATTTTCTCCCTAGGAGATATTTGGAAATTTCTTGACATATTTTTGATTGTCACCAATGGAGGGTTGCTATTATCATCTAGCTAGAGAGGCCAAGGATGCTGCTAAATATCCCACAATACATAGACCAGGCATCCACAACAAAGAAAAATACAGTCTAGAAAAATCAATAACACTGAGATTGAGAAATTTGGCAATAAAGGAATATTTATCATATTTTGCAGAGAACTTTTGATATGTAGAATGGAGACAATTGTTAAATAGGACTCTCATACTCAGGTTGGATAATCCAGGTAGGGAGAAGCTGAGAAGACATAGTTCTATTTACACACTTTATGGTTATACCTAAATTAACTACATACACAAATACAAATTAAAAATAATTTAAAATGATCCTGGGAATTTTCTGTCTTTACAGATAAATTTGAAAGTGAGAGTGAAAGTGTTAGTCACTTGGTCATGTCTGACTCTTTGTGACTCCATGGATTATAGCCCACTAGGCTCCTCTGTCCATAAGATTTTCCAGGCAAGAATACTGGAATGGGTAGCCATTCCCTTCTCCAAAGGATATTCCCAATCCAGGAAACAAATTCGGGTCTCCTGCATTGTAGGCAGATTATTTACTATCTGATCCACCAGGGAAGCCCACAGATACATTTGACTATCATAAAAATCAAAGTTGAAAATTTCTATCAAGGCAATAATTCCCACTAGCAAACCCTTTGATTTAGGCAAAGGGACTTGTTTGAGAGATGATGTTTTGTCCACATCTAACACATAGCAAGACCATATAAGTTATCAAGTATACAATTATTTAAATATGTAAAATGCAGTGCTTGATCTTCTTTGAATCACATAGGATAATATTAAGGCATAATCATTCATCCAGTTGATATCAAGAATTATATATTGAAAATAACATTAGTTGAGTTACTTCTAGGAGCCAAATCAGACATGGAATTAGAAGAGCATGAGATTTACTGGGGAAAATGCCTGTTCAACGGGCTTCTCAGGTGGTGCTAGTGGTAAAGAACACATCTGCCAATGTAGGAGATGTAAGACATGCAAGGTTTAATCTCTGGGTGGGGAAGATCCCCTGGAAGAGAGCATGGTAAAACACTCCAGTATTCTTTCTGAGAGAATCCCAGGGACAGAGGAGACTGACGGGCTACAATCTATAGGGTCACAAAGACTCAGACTGAAGTAACTTAGCAAGCATGCATGTAGGTCCGTTCAATATGATGAGAGAGAGTCATAGAAGAAGAAAAAAGCAGTGAGATGGAGCTGCTGTTCCAATGTCTGTGAAGGAGAGAGGAACATGGAAGAGCCCTCTGAGAAGTGTCTTGGACCCCAGCACAGTTCCAAGAAAGGCTTGAACAGGCTAATGAGAAATCCTCAAGTCCAAACTCCCATGTGAGGAGCTCCCAGTCTTTCAGGAACAGGGCTACATTACAATCCTCACTGTGCAGAGTTATCAACTAGGGGCAATCCACAAAAGCTTGACCTCATCATGAATGAAATGGCTGGGCTGGAGAAGCATCACGACACTATCTATAAATCTTTTCCCCTTATTAAGAAATGTCAATAGTTCATTTTTATAGTGGCTACATCATTGAAGACAGAATGGTAGCATATTCTCCAGTCTGTTTCCACACACGAGACATCAGAAGCTCAGGGAATATTAAATAAAATCAGAAATGAAAATATGTATCCCCCTTCCCATTTTTGCTAATGTTTTATAACTATTAAATCTTAAACACAGAATTACACTGTGGTTTTCATATCAATTACAGATAATGCATGTTTGCAAAGTCATGAATTGATATGAGTCAGTATGCACTGATAAATACAGAGCCTGACTGAAGTTTTAGAAAGAGTAATTGAAATTGTACTTGACAAGTGAAGGCTGGTACAGAATAGATCTAATAATGAACCTGATATGTGAATATTTGCTTATACTACAGTTTCTGATTGAAGCGTTTATAAACTTCTTCAACATTTTTTTTGTAACTGGAGGAAATGTTAGAAATGGTTTTAATATAGCAACATAGAGACTTAAACCTTGACTCTAATGATAATCCTAAAACATATAGAGTTAGATATAAAGCTACAAGTTTTATATGGTGGTTTGAAACAAATTGGTTTAGACTTGAACTTGACAGTAGAAACTGGTTCTCATACTTCATATGTTTCTATTATGTACCTCTTAAGTTTTTCCATGATTATCATTAATTATTTTTGCAACAGCATTACACAAATCTTCATGAATGTTGTCTTTATGTTAATTGCTAATCTGAATCAAAATGTGCTATTAATTAGATTAACTAAGGTTTGATGTAGTGATTTAATCTCTCTTTGATATTCATCTCTAAATAACCCTAATTTAGCTTTATCTTTTGAACCAGTGCTTCTTATAATTAGAGTGACAATGTCATTATTTCTACTGGGTAAGAGATTTATGCTGGAGAAAAATAAAGTGGACTACTACCTTAGGGCACACTGAAAAGAGCAGCACTGTGACAGCCTTGTAAGATTAATTCCCATCCTTACCATTTATGGTTGATTTCCAACGTTTCTGCTCTTAAATTTATGCTGTTTCAAATACCATGTTTTGTCTGCCTTTATTCTAACTTACTTAGTAACTAATAGGCACATTTTAAAAGGAGAATAAAAACAAGCTCAGAAATTTTGTGTGCACTATTTTAAGACTGCAGCTGCACTTATTACTTGAGTTCTCTAAAGTGTTCAGGTTATTTTTACCTAATTTTTCTAAAAAGGTGTTAGCCTTTGTGCTTTTAAACCTTATTTTATCCCCAACTGTCTATATCTACCAAAGCAAAGAAGAAAAAAGATAATCAAAGCACAGTTAAGAAAAAGAAGTTGGACTTATCCTAGTTTATTTCTATAATCCATAATTTGCAATAATGTAGTAAGTACTGTGCCATCTCTAGGGCTATAGATTCATTGTGACTTACTCTACAAAACTCTTCAGCTTGTTTCACATCTTTCTGTAGGACAGGTTCCTGAGAAACTCTGTGTTCCATTTTTGCTATATTTATTTTGTACTAATCTTTTCCCATTATTTCCCATATATAATATTGTATTTTTATTCTTTTTTTGCACAAAAAGAATAGGAGGTTATTTAGTATGTTAACCAAAAATAGAACATTTATAATTCTGTCTTGTTGTTAGTGTCAGGCACTCTTCTAAATATTATCTATATATAGTTTCTAAAGCAAACTTGAGTCTGCTTATGAAGGCACAGTAAAGCCCACATATTGACATCAGCTTGTGGTGAAGGAAAGGACAGCTTTTACTGAAGGGGAGCAAACAAGGAGCGGGCCTCCCTGGCAATTCAGTGGTAAAGAATCCACCTGTCGATGCAGGAGACCCAGGTTTGATCCCTGGATAGGGAAGATCCACTGGAGAAGGGAATGGCTATCCACTTAATACTTTTGCTTGAAGAATTCCATGGACAAAGAAGCCTGGTGGGCTACAGTCGATGGGGTCACAAAGAGTAGAACATGACTTGGCAACTGAACAACAAAAACAAAGCAAGGAGAACAGGCAGCTTGTGCTCCAAAGATCCAAATTCCGTGATGGCTTTCAGGAAAGGAGTTTTAAAAGCAGTGTGAGGGAGGGGTCTGCAGAGTGTCTGATGAGCTTATGCACAATTATCATATTGGCTGGCATCAAGGTTAAGTTTCAAGCATCTCTAATCTGGTTTCAATTGATCTGAGATATGTGTTTCTAGTCAGTGGTTTTCATCTGGTTCCAATAAGACAAACTCTGAAAACAGCTTAGGAATGTGTGCCAGGCCTTTATCTCTATTTTTCAGGGAATGGAGAATTTGATGATTCTGCTATGTGGTTGCTTTATAGTGAATATTGTTACTAGTTTTCTGGCCCACCAGTAATTATTTTCCTTAATCATCAGCTAAACTTTTTGAGATCCAGGGGAGGTCTGGGAGACTAAAGCAAAAACCTTTTACCACAAAGGACAAGACACAGGAGGCTTGTGCATGATTTCAGTGTCCCCTTTTCCTTGACATTCTTCAATCTTGATAATAACAGGTTCAGGACAAGAAATGGAATAAAGTTTTGAATGAAGAGGATAATCATAAACTCGGCAGAAGAACTGGTTTTAGGTGGACTTAGGTAGCTTCAAAATTATCTCATTTAATCCTCCCAAGAACATGTTTGCATAAAAATCATTGAAATTCTCATTTTACAAATCAAAATTTGATACCCACATAAATTTAGGTACCTTCTCAAGGTAACACGGCTAATAAGTGACAGTGTTAGGACTTGACACAAGTAAATCAGTCTTAACACCTCTGAATCAAACACTTATAAAATGTTGTCTCCCTGAAGTGACAGTCAGACAATGGTGTGGACTAAGATAGTAAATGTATTTATTAATATATATATATATATATTATATATATATATGGGCTTCCTTGATGGCTCGATGATAAAGAATCTGCCTGCAATGCAGGAGACTTGGATTCAGTCCCTGTGGAGGGAAGATCCCCTGGAGAAGGAAATGACTACCCACTCCATTATTCCTGTCTGGAGAATCCCATGGACAGAGGACCTAGTGGGCTACAGTCCATGGGATCACAAAGAGTCAGACAGAACTGAGCAACTAACACTTTCACTTTCTTCATGACATTGCTTCAAGATAAAAGCAATTTTCATTGCTAATAAATTCTGTTATATATTAATATGTAATGCTTTATCCCTGGAAACAAGATAGTATTTAATAGCTAATACTTGAGACTTATTCATATGGCTTTTCTGGTTCTTTATGACCTTGATTATCAGAACAAATGTAATACAAAATATTTTAATAAAGTAGTGGTTAGCTAACAACGGAAGATTTCATAGCTTAATTTAGATAAAGATTGAACTAGAAATCCCTCAAGAATGGGAAGACCAGTGTTCAACTATTTTCTAAAATAAAATATATCAAAACTGTGTGTTAGCAAGTCCTTAAAATCAGTCATATTAAGTTAAATTATGTGGGGACATAGTAACTTGTTTGAGATTAACATAGTCTTTGGATTTCAAACCATCATGAGTTAAGATTAATAGTCTTTCTTGCAATAGTCTCTCCTAAGTGAATTTACCTGTGATCTCACAATGATAGCAGAACACCCCATCTTTATAAATGAATCAATAGGAACTTCTAATAATTTTTTTGTATAGCACGTTTGCATTTTTCTTGAACCTTGACCAGTGCTTGCGAGAAACATGAATTCTATGCTAGGAACAAGAAAGACATGAATGTGACTGGACATTTTTAACATTCCCTTATCTTGGTCAAATCTTTGATTATGTTCAGTTCAGTTCAGTTCAGTCGCTCAGTTGTGTCCGACACTTTGTGACCCCACGAATCACAGCACGCCAAGCCTCCCTGTCCATCACCAACTCCTGGAGTTCACTCAGACTTACGTCCATTGAGTCCGTGATGTCATCCAGCCATTTCA
>SJXQ01012688.1:26717-41905 GCA_006408695.1 Aepyceros melampus | reverse complement strand
ATCTCCTTTGTTCTGTGAACGGGCCTGATGGTGCCTTAGGTTAGGGCTTTTCGCATAGCTCTAGTCAGTCCTTTGTTCTGTGAGCAGGCCTGGTGGTGTTTAGGTTAGGGCTTTTCGCTTGGTAGCTATCCCACAGTCTGGTTTGCTAGCCCAAGGTAGTTCCTTCAGATTGCCCTTGGGGCATTCAGACCCGGTCCTTACTCTAAGCAATGTATCTCATGCCTCCCTGCCCAGCCCCCACTTGCTAGTTGTGGATGCAGACCTCTACGCTGCTTCTCTGCTGGGCGAGTTACCATTGGGCACATAATCTGTGGTTTCTAATTATTTATTTATTTTTCCTTCCGGTAATGTTGCCCTCTGTGGTTCAAAGGCTCACCACACACTCAGCTGTGAGAGTGTTTTCTGGTGTTTGGAAACTTCTCTCTTTTTTAAGACTCCCTTCTTGGGACAGAGGTCTGTCCTACCTCTTTTGTCTCTCTTTTTGTCTTTTATATTTTTTCCTACCTCCTTTCAAAGACAATGGGCTGCTTTTCTGGGTGCCTGATGTCCTCTGCCGGCATTCAGAAGTTGTTTTGTGGAATTTACTCAGTGTTCAAATGTTCTTTAGATGAATTTGTGGGAGAGAACATGATCTCCCCAAACTATTCCTCCACCATCTTAGGACCGCCTTCTCTCTCTCTTTTTTTTGATGTTCTTTTTCAAGACTTTATCATGCATAGTAGAAAAACTTTCATATACATATATAAAAATAATACATATCATGTATATATTTTAGAAAAGTTATGACTTTTTGCTTAACTAAAAATTCTGTGACATTTTGATTTCACATGTTTGATTTTGTATTAATAGAATTCTAGTTTTCTAATTAAAAAAAAATATATATGTGCAACAATAAACTCCAATACTTTGGCCACCTGATGTGAACAGTGGACTTATTGGAAAAGACCTCAATGCTGGGAAAGACGTTAAGGGAAAAGGAGAAGGGGTGACAGAGGATGAGATGGTTGACAGCATCACCAACTAATGGACATGAATTTTTTAAATTAATTAATTTATTTTAATTGGAGGTTACTTTACAATATTATGGTGTATGCCATACATCAACATGAATCAGCCACAGGTGTACATGTGTCCCACCAACCTGAATCCCTCTCACTTCCCTACCCACCCCATCCCTCTGGGCTACCCCAGAGCCCTTGCACTGTCATCTCTTTTACATATGGCTGCATACATGTTTCAATGCTATTCTCTCAAATCATCCCATCGTCACCTTCTCCCACACAGTCCAATAGATTTTTGAGCAAGCTCCCAGAGATAGTGAAGGACAAATGACTATGACATGGGGTCACAAAGAATTGGACATGACTTACTGACTGAATATCAACAAAATGATCTTATCTGACTCTTTGTGACCCCATGGATGATACAGTCCAAGGAATTCTACAGACCAGAACACTGGAGTGGGGACCTTTCCTTTCTCCAGGGGATCTTCTTATTCCAGGGATCAAACTTAGGTCTCCTGCATTTCAGGCAGATTCTTTACCAGCTGATCTACAAAGGAAGCCCAAGAATACTGGAGTGGGTAGCCTATCCCTTCTCCAGCAGATCTTCCTGACCTGCATTGCAGGTGGATTCTTTACAACTGAGCTATCAAGGAAGCCTAATAAGTGCTGAAAAATCAACAAGTCTTGAAATTTCCCTTATGTTTTGCTAAAAACTATAATTATATTAGTAATTATAACTTTAATTTAAAAATCAATAACATTTACTACACACATGCAACTTGTGCAGCTTTAGCAACCACATTTGAATGAGGAGCAGTGGCAAAACTTTTCTTTTATTCCTCTATAACACAGAGAGCTCAGCCTGGTGCTTTGTGACAACCTAGGAGCGTGGGTTGGAAAATTGGAAAATTCAGCCATGGCCACAGGACTGGAAAAGGTTAGTTTTCAGTCCAATCCCAAAGAAAGGCAAATGCCAAAGAATGCTCAAACTACTGCACAATTACACTCATCTCACACACTACTAAAGTAATGCTCAAAATCTCCAAGCCAGGCCTCAACAAAACATGAACTGTGAATTTCCAGATATTCAAGCTGGCTTTAGAAAAGGCAGAGGAACCAGAGATCAAATTGCCAGGTTCTGCTGGATCATTGAAAAAGCCAGAGAGTTCCAGAGTAACATTTATTTCTGCTTTATTGACTATACCAAAGCCTTTGACTTTGTGGATCACAATAAACTGTGGAAAATTCTGAAAGAGATGGGAATACCAGACCATCTGACCTGCCTTTTGAAAAATCTGTATGCATGCCAGAAAGCAACATTTAGAACTGGACATGGAACAACAGACTGCTTCCAAATAGGAAAAGGAGTACATCAAGGCTGTATATTGTTATCCTGCTTATTTGACTGATATGCAGAGTACATCATGAGAAACACTGGGCTGGAAGAAGCACAAGCTGGAATCAAGATTGCAGGGAGAAATATCAATAACTTCAGATATGCAGATGACACCACCCTTATGGTAGAAAGTGAGGAAGAACTAAAAAGCCTCTTGATGAAAGTGAAAGCGGAGAGTGAAAAAGTTGGCTTCATTGAAACATGTATAATATCATATAAGAAATGAATCGCCAGTCTACTAGGTTTGATGCAGGATACAGGATGCTTGGGGCTGGTGCACTGAGATGACCCAGAGGGATGGTATGGTAGAGGGGTGGTACACCCACGGCAGAGCCATGTTGATGTATGGCAAAACGAATACAATATTATAAAGTAGAAAAGTAAAATAAAATAATAATAATAATTAAAAAAAAAAGAAAACTAAGATCATGACATCTGTTCCCATCACTTCTTGGCAAACAGATGGGGAAACAGTGGAAACAGTGGCACACTTTATTTTGGGGGGCTCCAAAATCACTGAAGATGGTAACTGCAGCCATGAAATGAAAAGATGTTTCCTCTTTGGAAGGAAAGTTATGACCAACGTAGACAGCATATTAAAAAGCAGATGACTTTGTCAACAAATGTCCATCTAGTCAAGGCTATGGTTTTTCCAGTGGTCATGTAGGATGTGAGAGTTGGACTATAAAGTAAGCCGAGCACTAAAGAATTGCTGCTTTTGAACTGTGGTGTTGGAGAAGACTCTTGAGAGTCCCTTGGATGCAAGGAGATTCAACCAGTCCATCCTAAAGGAAATCCGTCCTGAATATTCATTGGAAGGACTGATGTTGAAGCTGAAGCTCCAATACTTTGGCCACCTGATGTAAAAACTGACTTATCTGAAAAGACCTTGATGCTGAGAAAGACTGAAGGTGGGAGAAGAAGGGAATAACAGAGGATGAGATGGTTGGATGGCATCACTGACTCAATGGGCACAAGTTTGGGTAAACTCCGGGAGTTGGTGATGGACAGGGAGGCCTGGCCTGCTGCAGTCCATGGGGTTGCAAAGAGTTGGACACAACTGAGTGACTGAACTGAACTGTACTGACTGAAAGGGGTGGGATGCAGTGGGGAGCGGGAGGGAGATTCGAGATGGAGGGGACTTATGTATGCTTATGGCTGATCCATCCATGTTGTTGTTTGACAAAAGTCAACACGACATTGTAAGGCAATTATCCTCCAATTTAAAATAAGTTAAAAAAAAAAACAAAACTTCTACTAAATACATGTAAAATGATTTCAATGAGAAAATCTTTGTCATTCAGAAAAATTAACAAATTATATTCAAATATATATCATTAAGCAAAACTAGTCATGGATCTATGAAAACATTATTCAGCAATAAAATAATAAGAATTTCTAGATGAAAACAGACATGATATATAAAATATGTAATGAAGGAGGAGCTAGCTGATTGTCACAAAAATGGTAGTGTAGGAGCCCCCAGACTGCACCCTTCTCAAAAGACCAACAATTAAAGAGTTTTCCACAACAAAAACAACACTGGGGAGAGCTCTAGAGTCCCTTTAAGAAGTTTCAGGCTCAAAAATCTCAGAGTAACTGAACAAGAAGAAAAAGCAGACAGCTCCATCCCATTCCTCAAGCCAGCACTGCTCTAAGCCAAGAGGAAACTTCCCAGCTACAGAAGATTTTCCTCATGGGAATGGTGGAGTGAGCAACCACCTCCGCCGCCATTCGTAGCGCTATGTGAAGGCCCCTCTTACTTTCACCCAACCTAGACTGTCAAAGCTGAGGTGTATAGAAACAGCTAGAAACAAGGGGAAAAAACAGGGGCTACTAGTAGCCGTCATTCAGAAAGAGTGATCACATTTCACAGTGACGTGCTCTGCAAACAAACCCAGAGGCTTTCACCACTGAAGGAACCAACCCTGAAGATTTCCCCAGCTTTGACCCCACAAGTATTAACATTTGCCATCTGAGTACCTCCCTACTTCCTGCTCCCCAGCCTCACTGGGGCCCAGAAACTGTATCAGCTGTCAGCCCAAGCCTCTGGAGCTGTACAAGCACAAGACACTACTCTAGACCACTGTGGGTGACATTCACTACCATAGACACGCTGCTGCTGCTAAGTCACTTCAGTTGTATCTGACTCTGTGCGACCCCATTGATGGCAGCCCACCAGGCTCCACCATCCCTGGGATTCTTCAGGTAAGAGCACTGGAGTGGGTTGCCATTTCCTTCTCCGAGCTAACGCCTCCAGCTGTGCACTGGCATGCCATTGACCTGACACTTGTCTCCACTTTCCAGTGCAGTGTATGCCTCTGCGGGGAGACTGTGCAGGAGTAGGAGAACATGCCAATAGCCAAAGTCCCAAATCTGTCGTGGGCCTGCATCAGGCCTGTGTCTGTCATGGGCTATACCACTGTAGCTAGGACCTCCAGCAACAGTTGCCCCCAGCCTTCTGTCTCTAAACAACCTCCAGTGCCATGCTCCCATGACAATGTTACAAAACATTGCCAAGTCCATGTACCCAATGCACAATAAAGCCAAACAATAATAAAACATTGGAATTTGGAGCAGAGAAATGTTTATTACAAGGCCATGCATGGAGATTAGTGGCTCATGTCTTAAGAGCCCCAGAGTTACTGAAGGCTTTCAGCAAAGCCCTTTTAAAAGCAAAATGGGGAGAAAGGATCATGGTTAGTTGCAAATTCCTGGTGTCAGATCCTTTGTTTTTGAAGTCAGGTCATGGTCATGTAATGATGTTACTGTAAATTTTTACCAAAATTTTAATTTGTTTAAATTTTAATAATTTTACCAAAATTATTATCTGTCCTGACAAGAAAGGGCAAGGTCCTAGGGTATAACTTTCACCCTCCAAGGTCCTGTGCCTGACTAAGAGGAGGCAGAGCTCAGTCAGCAGCTCTCTCATGACCAAGTCCCCAGACTCTGCTCAACTGTCATCCCTGAGAAAGCCAGGCATCCAACCCAACTTCAGACTCCTCAAGCCACCCAAAGTGGGGAGACTAAGTCCCACAGGCTACAACCCAGGCAGACTGTCACTGTTGTTACATTACAGAGACCAGGATAGGGGAGAAGTTCACCATTGCCTCAAGGCCTGGGCCAAGGTGAGTGGGTGACCTTTGTGAAGGCTCTGAAGCCCTTGCAGAACACAGCCCCAAGCCTGTTCTCTGGGTTCCCCAGCTCACCCACTAACCCAAGTCTGGGTGAGCTGGAAGGCCTCAGGAAGAAGGACAGCATCCACCTCTTACCTCACTCTCCACCTCGGGATCACCACTCCACTGTTGTCTGAATCCTCTCATTAACTGTCCTTTCTTAACTGCTAGTTACTTGTGGGCAGGGCCCACTTCTGTGCAGTCCCATGGCTAAATAGGACCGCTAATGGTTCCATGGCAACCATTGCCTGGTAACAAAGTGCAGTGTGGTGGGAAGTGTAATAATGGTCCACAGCAACGGCTCTGTGTTAAGGACTGGGTTCTGTCATGCTCTATTACACTTGGACCTGGTGCCACTACACACTCTTGCACCTGACACTTTGTACCATTAGACTCAGAGTCTCAGCATGTTCAAACATGCCTCTGCCCACAGATAAATGTCTTCTCTTATTAAATTAGCTCATAAAGTCTGGAAGATGTGGCTGCTTCTTCAAATGTGCAAACACCTATGCAAATCTATAGGGATCACAAACAGTCAGAGAACATGACTCCACCAATAAATACAAAGAAATGAGGATTCAGAAATTGCCTGAATAGGAGTTCAAAATATTTGTTCTGAAGATGCTCAGAAGTCTTCAAGAGAATGCAAATACAAATTAAAAAAAAAAACACTGTAAAAATATAAGGAGAAAAACATGAGAGTGAAATGAGTTTATCTAAGAGATAAAAGTATGAAGAAGAACCAAAAATAAGTTTTGGAGACAAAGAATGCAAGGACTGAACTAAAAAATTCAATAGAGAGCTTGAATAGCAGACTTGACTAAACAGAAGAAAGAATCAGTGATTTCAAGGACAGATCAATTAAAATTACCCAAGAGGTGCAAAAAGAAAAAAAAAATGGAATGAAGAATGAAAAGTAATGAAGAAAGCCTACATGATTTAGAGGACTCCATTAGGAGAAGCAATTTTTTACATCATTGGTGGCTCAGAAGAAGAGAAGGAGGAAGGATAGGATGCTTAAATAAAGAAACAGTGACAGAGAACTTCCCAAATTTGGGGATAGACTTGGACATCCAGGTTCGTGAAGCTAATAGGTCATTCCCAAATTTCAACACAAAATGACCTTCTGTAAAACATTATAATAAATTAAAAGAAATAAACTACCTAAAATCAAAGACAGATAAGACAAGAAACTATAAAACTCCTAGAGGAGAACATAGGCAAAACACTCTCTGACATAAATCACAGCAGGATCCTCTATGATCCACCTGCCAGAATGCTGGAAATAAAAGCAAAAGTAAACAAATGGGATCTAATTGAAATGAAAAGCTTCTGCACAACAAAGGAAACTATAAGCAAGGTGAAAAGACAGCCTTCTGAATGGGAGAAAATAATAACAAATGAAGCAACTGACAAACAACTAATCTCAAAAATATACAAGCAGCTTATGCAGCTCAACTCCAGAAAAATAAATGACCCAATCAAAAAATGGGCCAAAGAACTAAATAGACATTTCTCCAAAGAAGACATACGAATGGCTAACAAACACATGAAAAGATGCTCAACATCACTCATTATCAGAGAAATGCAAATCAAAACCACAATGAGGTACCATTTCACACCAGTCAGAATGGCTGCGATCCAAAAGTCAACAAGCAATAAATGCTGGAGAGGGTGTGGAGAAAAGGGAACCCTCTTACACTGTTGGTGGGAATGCAAATTAGTACAGCCACTATGGAGAACAGTGTGGAGATTCCTTAAAAAATTGCAAATAGAACTGCCTTATGATCCAGTGATCCCACTGCTGGGCATACACACCGAGGAAACCAGAATTGAGAGAGACACGTGTACCCCAATGTTCATTGCGGCACTGTTTATAATAGCCAGGACATGGAAGCAACCTAGATGTCCATCAGCAGATGAATGGATAAGAAAGCTGTAGTACATATACACAATGGAGTATTACTCAGCCATTAAAAAGAATACATTTGAATCAGTTCTAATGAGGTGGATGAAGCTGGAGCCGATTATACAGAGTGAAGTAAGCCAGAAAGAAAAACACCAATACAGTATACTTACACATATATATGGAATTTAGAATGATGGTAATGATAAACCTGTACGTGAGACAGCAAAAGAGACACAGATGTATAGAACAGCATTTTGGACTCTGTAGGAGAGGGAGAGGGTGGGATGATTTGGCAGAGTGGCAGTGTAACATGTATGATATCATAAGTGAAACGAATCGCAGGTCTAGGTTCGATGCAGGATGCAGGATGCTTGGGACTGATGCACGGGGATAATCAAGAGAGAAGGTGTGGGGCGGGAGAGGGGAGGTGGGGGTCGGGATTGGGAGTTCATGTACACTCATGGCTGATTCATGTCAATGTATAGCAAAACAAATACAGTATTGTAAAGCAAAACAAACTAAAAAATAAAAATTAATTTAAAAAAGAGAAAAGAAAGAAACTATCTAAAATCAAAGACAAAAAAATAAAGTTTTGAAAGAACCAGAAAAAGAAGAAGAAGAAGAAGAAAAACCCTCTCATGCAAGGAAACCCCATAACACTATCAGCTGAATTCTCAGTAGTGGTCAGGAGAGAGTGGGATGATATTTTCAAAATGTAGAAAAAGAAAACTATGAATCAAGAATACTTGACCCCAAAAAAGTTGCCTTTCAGAAATGAAGGTGTGATAAAGATTCTTCCTAACAAACAGAACTAAGAGAGCTCATCACTAGAACTACCTTACAGAAAATTCAAAAAGGAGTTCTTCAAACTGAGATGAAAGTACATTACTTTAATATAAAAACATATGGAAAGATACAACACAGGCATGGACTCAGACTCATAATTCTCTAATATGATGGTGTGTTAAAGCACTTATTCCTCATATAAAGGTTAATGGACAGAAGTATTAAAAGTAGCTACAGCAACAAAGGATATAAAATATAAAAAGATCTAAGTTGTGACTTAAAAAACATAAAAGGAAGATTGGAGAAAGGCAAAACTGTATATAATTGAAGTTAAATCACTATCAACATAAAAATGACTACTGTGTCTATGAGCTATTTTTTGTAAGCCTCATGATAATCACAAAGCAATAAATTACAGTAAATTTGCAAAAAATAAAGAAAGGGAAACAAAGTAAACCACTACAGTAAATAATATATTCACAAAGGAAGGCATCAAGAGAAGAAGAACAACAAAACTACAAGACAACCAAAAACAATAAGATACATTACTAAGTCTTTACTAATAAAAAATTTCTCTAGTGGTAAATAGATCAAAATTTTCAATCAAAAGACACAGAGTGACTGTGTGGGTTAAAACAAAACAAACAAACTGAAAACCAAACTCAACAGTATCATATTCACAGAGTCAATAATAGAAATTCTCAAGGAAATCAAAATGAATTGAATAAAATGAGACAAAATCAGGACCTGAAAGAATAATAAGATCATTCAGTAATAAGAGCTTTGAAATCAAGCATAAAAAATATGGAATTTAAATAAAAAAGTAAAATTTTATGTTTCATATGACTATATTATTATTATTGTAGAGTAGTGTAATGATCATTGAATTGATACTGAACCTCTTCAGAAATGAGAAGATGGTCATTAAGAGGAGAAATATCATTGTTAATAAATATAATTATCAAATATTTTGTATTAAAATGAAGTAAAAAAAGAGTACAGAATGTTGTTAGATTCATATATGTGAAAAGTGTCAGGATGAACAATGGCAACAAAAACTAAAGGCAAAATAAAGTACATGATTTCTTACTTTCTCTATTTCTATTTATGGAGTCCCTGTTAGTGCTAAGACTTACTTCAATTTAAAGTTTAAATTTTATACATACATAGAGTTCAAAATGATTGAAGAATGTTTGTTGAAGTATCACATGTAATTATTGTGTTAAATTTGCAAATCATTACCTATTTCTTTAAACAAGCATTTATGCAATGTCAAGAGGTTCATCCAAGCTTCTTTGTGTGAGAAATTTTAACTAAAAAAAACTAACTCCAAAATCATCAAAAATGCAAAAAGCATAAAATTCTAGTTATTACTTAATATACCTACATTACTTTTTCCTACTTTTATCTGATATTTTTGATCATTCTTCATAGAACATTTTTTATTTGCTTTATTCATTTTTAATTTGCATACAGTAATGAACTGTAAGCATTACACTGAATGAAAGTAGCCAGGCTCACAAGACAATGTACTGTATGATTCTACTTTTTGGAAAAGGTAAAATAATAGGAAGATAAAATAGGTCAGTGATTTTGAGGAATTGGTTGTGTAAGGTATTCTGGGAGGTGATGGAGCTGTTCCATATATTGACTGTTTTATGTCAAATTCAAGAATTGTACATTCTAAAGCAGGAAAATTCCAGTTAAACCTGGAATATCTTATTCAGAAAATAAAAAAATTCTCCAAGAATGATGTAAACATATAAAAGAAACTGATGACCTGACTGAAAAGGGATCCTATTACAAAATTTAGCACAAATTGAATTTCAAAAACAAAAATAGTTACAATGAAGCATCAGTTCAGTTCAATTCAGCTGTGCAATCATGTCTGACTCTTTGCGTCCCTATGGACTGCAGCATGCCAGGCTTCCCTGTCCATAACAGACTCCCAAATCTTGCTCAAACACATGTCCATTGAGTTGGTGATGCCATCCAATCATCTCATCCTCTGTCATCCCCTTCTTCTCCTGCCTTCAGTCTTATCAGGTGGCCAAATTGGAGCTTCAGCATCATTCTTTCCAATGAACATTCAGGGCTGATTTTCTTCAGGATTGACTGGTTTGATCTCCTTGCTCTCCAAGGGACTGTCAAGAGTCTTCTCCAGCACCACAGTTTAAAAGCATCAGTTCTTCAGCACTCAGTCTTCTTCAGGGTCCAATCCTCACTCATATCTGTACATAACTACTGGAAAAACCATAGCTTTGATCATACAGACCTTTGTTGGCAAAGTGATGTCTGCTTTTTAATATGCTGTCTACGTTTTTCATAGCTTTATTTTCAAGTAACAAGTGTCTTTTAGTTTCATGGCTGCAGTCACTGTCTGCAGTGATTTTGGAGCACGAGAAAATAAAATCTCCCACTGTTTCCACTGTTTCCCCATCTATTTGCCATGAAGTGATGGGACAAGATGCATAATCATCATTCTGAATGTTGAGTTTTAAACCAGCTTTTTCACTCTCTTCTCTAGCCCTCATCAAGAGGCTGTTCAGTTCCTCTTTGCTTTCTGCCATTAAAGTGGTATCATCTGCATATCTGAAACTGTTAATATTTCTCCCAGCAAACTTGATTCCAGTGTGCTTCATCCAGCCCAGCATTTCACATGATGTACTCTGCATATAAGTTAAATAAGCAAGATGATAATATACAGCCTTGACATACTCCTTTTCCAATTTTGAAATGATTCACTGTCCCATGTCTGATTCTAACTGTTGCTTCTTGACCTGCATTCAGGATTCTCAGGAACCAGGTAAGGTGGTCTGCTATTCCCATCTCTTTAAAAATTTTCCACATATTTTTGTGATCCACAAAGTCATTGAGGCTTTAGTGTACTCAGTGAAGACATGGATGTTTTTCTGCAGTTCCCTTAGTTTTCCTATGGTCCAGCAGTTATAGGCAATTTAAGTTCTGGTTCATCTGTCTTCTCTAAATCAGGATTGTATACCTTGCTAGCATGTGAAATGAGTTTTTTTGGGAGGTATAAATTGGTGCTTATTTTTTGTGTGAAGTACAATACATTAGTCAAGGTATTTTATTTTGCCCTATGAATTTTTAATTATTTCAGCACTATTTGTTGAAAAAACTGTCTTGCCTTACACCTTTTAAAAACAAATATTTGACCATATCACTGTTGGTGTGGGGCTTCCCTCATAGGTCGTTTGGAAAAGAATCTGCCTGTAGTATTCTGGCCTGGGGAATTCCATGGACCGTATAGTCTGTGGGGTCACAGAGTCAGACACGACTGAGCAACTTTCACTTACACTTTCTGTTGGTCTATTTGTGGACTCTATTCTGGTTATGTTCCCTATGGGTCTATCCTTTAATGAGTATCACACAGATTTCTGTAACTTTGTAGTCTTGAAAATTTCCAGCATTTTCTTCACATTTAAAGCTGTGTTGTCTATTCAAGTCCATTTCCATATAAATTTCAGAATCACATTGTCACTATTACATTAACAGGTTTTTAGATTTTGATCAAGACTACTTCAAATCTATGCATCACATAGAAAACAATAATTAGTCTTCAATCCATGAATATAAGGTAGTAGAAAGATACTACTTATTTAGGTCTTCTTTGATTTTTTTCACCAGTCTTTGTAATTTTCAGCATATAGATATAGCACATATTTTTATAGGCTTATACCTAAGTATTTTATTTTTGATGTATTATATTTATTTACATTTCTATTAATCATTGCTGATATACAGAAATATAAATTTTTGCATAATAATACATTATTTTGCATAATAATCATGTATCCTGTGACCTTCTTAAACTCACTTGCTAGAGGAACATTTTTTAACAGATTGTTTAGAATTAAATATATAATTAATTGTTAACTTGCTGAGTTATAACTGACTCTTTGCAACTCCATGGACTGTAACATGCCAGATTCCATGGGGTTCTCCAGGCAAGAATACTGGAATGGGTTGCCATTTCCTTTTCCGATGTACATAATTATGTGGTGTGTAGAGACCGTGTCATCACTTCTCTTTTTCCACTCCATATACTACTTACTTATTTTTTTTCTATTAAAATACTTTGGACTTTCACTGTGAATTTGGATAGTAGTGGTATAGGAGGATATCCTGGCCTTGTTCCAAATCTTCAGTTCAGTTCAGTCACTCAGTCGTATCTGACTCTTTGTGACCCCATGAATCACAGCACGCCAGGCCTCCCTGTCCATCACCAACTCCCGGAGTTCACTCAGACTCACGTCCATCGAGTCCGAGATGTCATCCAGCCATCTCATCCTCTGTCGTCCCCTTCTCTTCCTGCTCCCAATCCCTCCCAGCATCAGAGTCTTTTCCAATGAGTCAACTCTTCGCATGAAGTGGCCAAAGTACTGGAGTTTCAGCTTTAGCATACAAATTTGAGTGGATAATAATTCAATCTTTTACTGTTAAATATGATGTTAGCAATTGGATTTTTGTTTTGTGGATATCAATATTAGTTTGCTAGGGTTTCCAACAAAATATAACAGACTAGGTGACTTAAACAGCATAAATTTATTTCTTATGTGGTTGAAGGGAAGAAATCAAAGATCACCAGGATGTGAACAGGCTTGATTTCTTCTGGGGCCTCTGTCCTTGGCTTTCAGATGGCTGTTTTCTTGATGTATCTCCTCATGGCCTTTTCTTTGTTTGCCTACATCCCTAGTGTCTCTCTGTGTGTCCCAACTTCCTCTTCCTATCATAAGGTTCTTTATCAAGTGAAGGAAGTTTATTACTAGTTTCCAAACTAGTCTCAAGCTTTCTAAGAGATTTTTTTTTATGAATAGATGTCAACTTTTATCAAATGTTTTTCTGCATTTATTGAAAATAATTGTATGATTTTTCTTCTTTGATTCTTAATGTTCAGCCAGTCCTGCATTCTTGAAGATGCTGTATCATTATATTGGGTTGGCTAAAGAGTTCCATTGGTTTTCAAGTAAAAATAAAAGATACAGTTTTCAATTTCACCAAGAACTTTATTGAACAACATTTTCACCATTTTCTTCCACTACCTTCTACCATTTTTCGGACAACTTCATAATTCTATCTTCTCAAAAATTTTTTATCTTTTTGAACAAAGAGCTGTTCTGGGTGCCTTTTATAGTCTTCCAAGGAGTTGCAATTTTTTTTTCCCATTAAGAGAATTTTTTAAAGGCCAAAATAATTGGAAATCTGAGTTGCAATGCCTGGTGAATATGGCAGTTGAGTCAGAACTTCCCAGCCAAATTGTAACAATTTTTTTTTGCCTGGTCATCAAAGAAACATGCATTATCCTGATGGAAGATTATGCATTTTCTGTTGATTAATTCTGGAACTTTTTTGTAAGTGTTGCTTTCAGTTGGTCTAACTGAGAACAGTACTTGTTGGAATTAACCACTTGGTTTTCCAAAAAGAGCTCATAATTAGAAGACTCCCTTCCAATCCCACCATATATATATTACCTTCTTTGGATGAAGACTGGCCTTTGGTGCGGTTGGTGGTGGTTCATTTCACTTGTCCATGAACTCTCCCATTCCACATTATTATAAAGTATCCACTTTTTATTGACCATCACAATTTGTTTTAAAAACAGAAAGTATTTGTTATGTTTAAGTAGAGAATTTCATGCAGAAGTCAAGAAGTTTTTTTTTTTTAATTTTAACTTATATGGTACCAAAACATCAAAGTGACTAACATAAACAGGGTGTCAGCTGCTCAGTCATGTCTGAATCTTTGTGACTGCACAAACTGTAGCCTGCCAGGTTCCTCTGTCCATGGAACTCTCCAGGCAAGAATACTGGAGTGGGTAGCCATTTCTTTTTCCAAGGGATCTTCCTGAACCAGGGATCAGACCTGTGTCTCCCACATTGCAGGCAGATTCTTCACCATCTGAGCAACAGGAAACATAACCAAGCTGGTACAAATTATTTTCAACTCTCGATTTGGATATTATGAATATGTCTTCTATCTCCCATAGTATATAACGTTGACTCTTCTTAACTAATATCTTGATTTGATCAACTTCAACTGGTCTACCCAACCATGGAGCATTGTCCAGCAAAAGATTTCCAGCACAAAAGTTTGCAAACCACTTTTGACACATTCAATCAGTCACAGCACCTTCTCCACGCACTGCACAAACCCTTTCTTTGAAATTCACTTGTGTTTTTAACCTTGAAATAATAAAGATTTTTTTCTTCCACATTCAATATTAAAATGGCTACACAAAAATTCATGATCTGAGCCACAGCCAGCTCCTGATCTTGTTTTTGTTGACTGTATAGAGCTTCTCCATCTTTGGCTGCAAAGAATATAATCAATCTGATTTTGGTGTTGACTATCTGGTGATGTCCATGTATAGAGTCTTCTCTTGTGTTGTTGGAAAAGGGTGTTTGCTATGACCAGTGCATTTTCTTGACAAAACTCTATTAGTCTTTGCCCTGCTTCATTCTGCATTCCAAGGCCAAATTTGCCTGTTACTCCAGGTGTTTCTTGACTTCCTACTTTAGCATTCCAGTCCCCTATAATGAAAAAGACGCCTTTTTTGGGTGTTAGTTCTAAAAGATCTTGTAGGTCTTCATAAAACTGTTCAACTTCAGTTTCTTCAGCGTTACTGGTTGCGGCATAGACTTGGATTACCGTGATATTGAATGGTTTGCCTTGGAGACGAACAGAGATCATTCTGTCATTTTTGAGATTGCATCCAAGTACTGCATTTCGGACTCTTTTGTTGACCATGATGGCTACTCCATTTCTTCTGAGGGATTCCTGCCCACAGTAGTAGATATAATAGTCATCTGAGTTAAATTCACCCATTCCAGTCCATTTTAGTTTGCTGATTCCTAGAATGTTGACATTTACTTTTGCCATCTCCTGTTTGACCACTT
>SJXQ01012688.1:0-25538 GCA_006408695.1 Aepyceros melampus | reverse complement strand
GGACTGTGAAGAAGGCTGAGCGCAGAAGAATTGATGCTTTTGAACTGTGGTGTTGGAGAAGACTCTTGAGAGTTCCTTGGACTGCAAGGAGATCCAACCAGTCCATTCTGAAGGAGATCAACCCTGGGATTTCTTTGGAAGGAATGATACTAAAACTGAAGCTCCAGTACTTTGGCCACCTCATGTGAAGAGTTGACTCATTGGAAAAGACCCTGATGCTGGGAGGGATTGGGGCAGGAGGAGAAGGGGACAACCAAGGATGAGATGGCTGGATGGCATCACGGACTCAATGGACATGAGTCTGAGTGAACCCCGGGAGTTGGTGATGGACAGGGAGGCCTGGTGTGCTGCGATTCATGGGGTCGCAAAGAGTTGGACACGACTGAGTGACTGAACGGAACGGATAATAAGCTTGAAAATCAAGATGAGAATGATAGGTTTGTAGTAAATTTTAATATGAAATCTACAGAACTAAACCAGAAAATTCACAGAGAACTATTTCAGTAGCAAAATGAAAAAACATCCAAGAGCTACTCTCAGCCACAGTTGGGGAAGGAAACCAGTTAAATTTGACAACTCTTTAGAGAAATATTTTAAGCTTTCAAATTTATGATGTTAAAAACCTTAGAAAAATTCTGAAATTGGTATTTCATAACAGAAATGTGTTTATTTACTCAAATTCATTTAGTCCAAACAGTCTGTCTCAATTATGAACATGTGTGAAAAATTTACTTTTAAAATGATATACTTACATACAGAATTTAGTTTTACAATATAAAATATCTCACTATAGCTAAATAAATTTCCTGAGAAATCTGTATATAGCTAAACAGATTTCCTGAGAAATCTGTATGCAGGTCAAGAAGCAACAGTTAGAACTGGATATGGAATAACAGACTGGATCCAAATCAGGAAAGGAGTACATCAAGGCTGTATTTTTCACCCTGCTTATTTGACTGATATGCAGAGCACATTATGTGAAATGCTGGGCTGGATGAAGCATAAGCTGGAATCAAGATTGCTAGCAGAAATATTAATAACCATGCACCACAATTATGGCAGAAAGCAAAGAAGAACTAAAAAGCCTCTTGATGAAAGTGAAAGAGGAGAGTGATAAAGTTGGCCTAAAACTCAACATTCAGAAAACTAAGATCATGGCATCTGGTCCCATCACTTCATGGCAAATAGATGAGGAAACAGTGGAAAGTGAGAAACTTTATTTTGGGGGGCTCCAAAATCACTGTAGATGGTGACTACAGCCATGAAATGAAAAGACACTTACTACTTGGAAGGAAAGTTATGACCAACCTAGACAGCATATTAAAAAGCAGAGACATTACTTTACAACAAAGGTCCATCTAGTCAAAGCTAGTTTTTCTAGTAGTCATGTATGGATATGATAGTTGGACTATAAAGAAAGCTGAGCACTAAAGAATTGATGCTTTTGAACTGTGGTTTTGGAGAAGATTCTTGAGAGTCCCTTGGACTGCAAGGAAATCCAAGCTGTCTATCCCAAAGGAAATCAGTCCTGAATATTCATTGGAAAGATTGAAGCTGAAACTCCAATTCTTTGATGCGAAGAGCTGACTCATGGAAAAGACCCTGATGCTGGAAAAGACTGAAGGCAGGAGAAGAGGATGACACAGGATGAGATCGTTGGATGGCATCACCGAATCAATAGACTTGAATGTGAGCAAGCTCGGGACAGGGAAGCCTGGCATGCTGCAGTCCATGGGGGTCACAAATAGTTGGACATGACTGAGTGAAGCAGGGTGACAATATACAACCTTGATGTACTCTTGTCCCAATTTTAAATCAGTCCGCTGTATACATGTCTGGTTTTAACTGTTGCTTTTTGACCTGTAAACAGGTTTCTCAGGAGGCAAGCAGGTATGGTGGTCTTGTATTCCCCTCTCTTTCAGAATTTCCCACGATTTGTAGTTGTCCACACAGTCAAAGGCTTTAGCGTAGTCAATGAAGCAGAGGTAGATGTTTTTCTGGAATTCTCTTGATTTTTCTATGATACAATGGTTGTTGGCAATTTGATTTCTGGTTCCTCTGCCTTTTCTAAATCCAGCTTGAACATCTGGAATTTCACAGTTCTTGTACTGTTGAAGCCTGGTGTGCAGTACTAGTTCAATGAAGTCAAGTGAAAACAATACATGAGTGAAAAGATAGAACTGAATGAGAAAGAAAACTCTTAGATCAGAGATTCTTGACCTAATAAAAGTCTAAATGACAATTACAGGAGGCACTGAAATTACCGACATTCCTTTTTGAGAAACAGACTCATGGATTTATGTTCTATGCACTACATTTATTAAAATAAAGGATTATAAAGTATTTTTCTAATATCAACATAAGAAAATTGATGAGCTATCCAAACTGTATTATTGAATAAACAATAATACATAAGAACCTATAAATGGTGATATCTACTTTGATCATTGTATTGAAAAACATCAGATAGGCATACATGTAAGAAACTAAAATTTGCATTGGGTCCTTCTTTCTATTATATCTACTATAATACAAGGAAAGGCTGCAAACATCTGTTTCAAATTCTCTCATTAAAAATTTTGCATGAAGATTCAGTAAAAATTCACTAGAAAGGAAATTATGCACATGTAATTTCTTTATGAATAAATTCTGATCTAATTTTAGAATTCTGGGGCATCTGTTGATATGCTTGTTTCTAATGTTTTTAATATTTACACTCAACACTGATCTTTCTTCTGAGCCCAGGAATCCCTTAAATATGATGGGATAAACATTTTTTAAGCAATGACCTAGAATCCTGAAAGATGAGAGAACTCCAAAAGATTATAACTTATCTTTTGACAGATTTAATGTAGTGGGTTGGATGGAGCATCTCCTCCACTCCACCCACCAAATTCTTGTCTATCCAAGAATTTCAGAATCTGATCTTATTTGGAAATGGGAGCTTTACAGATATAATTATTTAAGGATCAAGATGAACTCATGGGCCTCCCAGGTGGCACTAGTGGTAAAGAACCTGCCTGCCAGTGCAGGAGATGTAAGAGATGAGGGTTTGACCTCTGATTGAGACTACTCCCTGGAGGAGGGCATAGCAACCCACTTCAGTATTCTTGCCTGGAGAATCCCTTGGACTGAGTAGCCTCCCAGAATACAGTCCATAGGGTCCCAAAGAGTTGGACACGACAGAAGCCACTTAGCACACACCCATGCAAGGTGAACTCATGCTGGTTTAGGGTTGAACCTAAATCCAATGAAAAAGACATGAATAGGCAGTGGGGAGAAGGCCACTTGAAGACAGAGGCAGAGATTAGAGTGATGCAGTCAAGGACCCACAAAGAGCTGGAAGAGGCAATGAAAAATTTTCCCTAGTACCTTTAGAGGTAGTGTGATCTGCCAATACCTTGACTTCTGTCCTCCAGAACCATTAAAGGATAAATCCCTGTTATGTTTGCAGCAATTTATTTCAGCAGCCACAAGAAACTAATACAATGGGCATGATCTACTCCAATGCTTCACAGACGCAAATTTAATCTGTAGGCAGGTGTTCATGTCCATTGAATTGGTGATGTGATCCAACCGTCTCATCCACTGTTTCCCTTTTCTCCTTCTGCCTGCAATCTTTTATAACATCAGGGTCTTTTCCAATGAGTTGACCGTTTATATCTGGTGGTCAAAGTATTGAAGCTTCAGTATCAGCATCAGTCCTTCCAATGAGTATTCAGGGTTTATTTCCTTTAAGATTGATTGTTTGATCTCATTGTTGTCCAAGGGACTCTCAGGAGTCTTCTCAAGCACCACAGATTGAAAGAACCAATCCTTCAGCCCTCTGTCTTCTTTATTGTCCAGCTCTCACATCCATACACGACTATTAGAAAGACCGTAGCCTTGACTATGAGGATTCTGTAGGCAAAGTAATGTCTTTGCTTTTTAGCATACTGGCTAGTTTGCCATAGTTTTTCTGCCAAGAAGCAACCGTCTTCTTATTTCATGGCTACAGTCATCATCCACAATGATGTTGGACCCCAAGAAGGGGAAATCTGTCACTACTTCCACCTTTTCCTCTTCTATTTGCCATGAAATTTTGGGACTGGATGCCATGATCTTAATTTTTTTCAGTACTGAGTTTTAAGCTAGCTTTTTCACTATTCTTCACCCTCATTAAGAGATTCTTTAGTACTTCTTCCCTTTCTGCCATTAGAGTGGTATCATCCTCATATCTGAGGTTGTTGATATTTCTCTGGGCAGTCTTGATTCCAGCTTGTCATTCATCCAGCCTGGCATTTCACATGACATGATCTGTGTATAAGGTAAATAAACAGCCTTGTTGTACTCCTTTCTCAATCCTGAACCAGTCAGTTGTTCCATATAAGGTTCTAACTTTTTCTTCTTGAAGAGCATACAGGTTTTTCAGAGACAGGTAAGATGTTCTGGTTTTCTCATCTCTTTAAGAGTTTTCCAGTGTACACCTGTGGTGGATTCAGGTTGATGTATGGCAAAACCAATACAGTATTGTAAAGTAAAATAAATAAAATGGAAAAAAAAGATGTAATTATAGTATGTAAGCTCTAAGAGGCCTGGAACTTTTGTTTCTTTTGTTCAGTGTTGTACCTAGAATAGAACAAGGACTTCACATGTATTTGTTAAGTAAATAAATAAATTATATATAAAAAAAGAGTTTTCCACAGTTTGTTATGATCCACACAGTCAAAGGCTTTAGAGTACTCAATGAAACAGAGGGTTTTTTTGGAAATCCCTTGCTTTCTCTATGATTCAGCAAATGTTAGCAATTTGATGTCTGGTTCATCTCCCTTTTCTAAACCAAGCTTGAACATTTAAAAAAAAGATGTAATTATAGTATGTAAGCTCTAAGAGGCCTGGAACTTTTGTTTCTTTTGTTCGGTGTTGTACCTAGAATAGAACAAGGACTTCACATGTATTTGTTAAGTAAATAAATAAATTATATATAAAAAAGAGTTTTCCACAGTTTGTTATGATCCACACAGTCAAAGGCTTTAGAGTACTCAATGAAACAGAGGGTTTTTTTTGAAATCCCTTGCTTTCTCTATGATTCAGCAAATGTCAGCAATTTGATGTCTGGTTCATCTCCCTTTTCTAAACCAAGCTTGAACATTTGGAAGTTCTCAGGTCACATGATGCTGAAGCTTAGCTTGGAGAATTTCGAGCATAACCTTACTAGTATGGGAGATGAGTGCAATTGTACAGTGGTTTAAACATTCTTTAGTACTGCCCTTCTTGGGAATTTGAATGAGGATTGATCGTTTCCAGTCCTGCAGCCACTTCTGGGTTTTCCATATTTGCTGACATGTTGAGTGCAGCACTTTGACACCACCACCTCTTAGGATTTTAAATAGCTCTGCCAGAACTATATCACCTCCACTAGCTTTATTGGCAACCGTGCTTCCTAAGGCCCACCTGACTTCATACTCCAGAATGTCTGGCTCTAAGTGAGTGACCACAACATTGTGGTTATCCGGGTCAAGATATTTTATGTAGGGTTCTTCTTTGTGTTCTTGCCATCTCTTCTTGATCTCTTCTGCTTTTGTTAGGTCTTTACTGTTTCTGTCATTTATTGTGCTCTTCATTGGATGAAATGTTCCTTTGATAGTTCCAATTTTCTTGAAGAAATCTCTAGTCTCCCTTTTATTGTATTCCTCTATTTCTTTGTATTGTTCATTGAAGAAGACCTTGTCTCTCCTGGTTATTCTCGGGAACTCTGCATTTAGTTTCGGTGTACCTTTCCCTCTCTCTCTTGCTTTTAACTTCTCCTCTTTCCTTGGCTATTTGTAAAGCCTCCTCAGACAACCACTTTACCTTCTTGAATTTCTTTTTCTTTGGGATGGCTTTGTTCACTGCCTCCTGCACAATATTACAAACCTCTGTCCATAGTACTGCAGGCACTCTGTTTACAGATCTAATCCCTTGAACCTATTTATCACCTCCATTGTATATTATAGGGGATTTGATTTAAGTCACGTGATTGGCCTAGTCTTTTTCCCCACTTTCTTTAGTTTAAGCCTAAAGTTTGCTATGAGGAGCTGATGATCTGAGACACAGTCAGCTCCAGGTCTTGTTTTGCTGACTGTACATGTCTTCTCCATCATCAGCAACAAAGAATGTAATCAATTTGATTTAAATATTCACTATTTGGTGATGTCCATGTGTTAAGTCATTTCTTGTGTTGTTGAAAATGGATGTTTGTTATGACCAGTGCATTCTCCTGACAGAATTCTGTTAGACTTTGCTCTTCCTCATTTTGTACTTCAAGGCCAAACTTGCCTATTACTCCAGGTATCTCTTGAATTCCTTCTTTCACATTCCAATCCCCTATTGGAATGAAACAGAACTTTTTTGAGGGGGGTAGGTGTTAGTTCTAGAAGGTCTTGTAGGTCTTCATAAAACTGATTAACTTCAGCTTCTTCAGCATCAGTGGTTGAGGCATAGACTTGGATTACTGTGATGTTGAGTGGCTTGCCTTGGAAATGAACTGAGATCATTCTGCTGTTTTTGAAGTTGCAACCAAGTACCGCATTTTGGACTCATTGATTCTGAGGGCTACTCCATTTCCTCTATGGGATTCTTGCCCACAGTAGTAGATAAAAGGATCATCTGAATTAGATTCATCTGTTCCTGTCCATTTTAGTTCACTGATTCCTAAGTTGTTGATGTTTACTCTTGCCATCTCCTGCTTGACCATATCCAATTGACCTTGATTCATGGGCCTAACAGTCTATGTTCCTATGCAATATTGTTCTTACAGCATCAGATTTTACTTTCATCACGACACATCCACAACTGAGTGTCGTTTCCACTTTGGCTCAGCCACTTCATTCTTTCTGGAGCTATTAGTTATTGTCCTCTGCTCTTCCCCAGTAGCGTATAGAACACCTACAAACCTTGAGGGCTCATCTTTCAGTGTCATACCTTTGTGCTTTTTTATACAGTTCATGGGGTTCTCACCTCAAGTATACTGGATGGTTTGCCACTCCCTTCTCCAGTGTATCACATTTTGTCAGAACTCTTCACTACGACCCTTCTGTCTTAGGTAGCCCTACACAGCATGGCTCATAGTTTCATTGAGTTATGCAAGCCCCTTCACCATGACCAGGCTGGGATCCATGAAGGGGATTTAATACATCACTGAATCAATTATAAATAATATGTAATAATGGTGTTAAAATTTTAATTCTTCTTCTTAAGGTACGTATTTTGGGGGGAAAGTTAATTTAATAATTCAAACCTTTATTTCTTCATATCTTCTTTCTTTTAAATATTTTAAAGTTAATTTTAAAGTTTACAATTAAAAGTTTAAGTTTAAAGTTTACAATTAAACTTCACATGTAATTTGTCAAAACACAGACTCCCCTGGTGGCTCAGTGGTAAAGAATCCACCTGCAATGCAGGAGACACAGGTTCGATCCCTACATCAGGAAGATGCCTTGGAGGAAGGCATGGCAATCCATTCCTGTTCTTGTTGGGAAAATGCCATGGACAGAGGAACTGAACAGGCGACTACCCATGTGTAGCAGAGTTAGACATGACTGAATCAACTGAGCATGCACACACAGACTTTATAGATTAACTTTTTTGAAATGTGTTTTATTAATATCAATTTAGCCTTCACATTTTATAAGATACTATAATTGAAGTACTTAAAAATTAACATAAATGATACTTTACCTTCTCTTGAAATCCATCAAAGGATAAGAAGCAAATTTAACCCTCCATATGCAACCCACCATAGGCAAGGTGATCTCTGCTGTCGCTTTACATATTGTATCCAAGAGTGACTTTATTCATTACTTCCTAATATTTCCTATTATATATGAAATGACTTAATCACACTTTGCCATGCTTGCATTCTTTCCCTGCCCAAGGACCAGTAGTGTTGGCTCCATCTGAGCTTCCTCAGGATTTCCCACATGGTCTATATGTTAAGCCCAGAAGGATTCCAGTATCACTCAACTTTTGTGGGCTGTTTTCCCCACCAACATATTTATTACGTTGACATCTAAAGGGAATGTAAGATTTATGGCTGATTCAATGGTCCAAAGCCCTAGTAGCAGAAATCTGTTAAGGAACGATCATATTATTTTAATGAAACTATCTGGTCATGATTTGCTACCTTCAAAACCTACTAGACCAGATTACAAATCCTGTGAAAATTAAAACCAAAGTGACACTGATTACCAACCTTTTGAGACTGATATAAACAAAAGAGATATATACCATTTAGAATACTGAAAGCCAGAGAAATGTCTTTTTTTTTTCTTTAAAACTGAAACATGTCAACATTTTCAGAAGGTATTCATATTATTATTCTTATGGTTGTTTGGTGGTTTAGTTGCTAGGTTGTATCCAATTCTTGTGACTCCATGGACTGTAGCCTGCCAGGCTCATCTGTCCGTGGGGATTCTCCAGGCAAGAATACTGGAGTGGGCTGCCATTCCTTTCTCTAGGGGATCTTCCCGACCTAGGAATTGAACCCAGGTTTCCTGCATTACAGGCAGCGTCTTTACTGACTGAGCTACAAGGGAAGTCCGTTATTCTTATATATGAGTCGAAAACAAAAAAGGACAACTTATTCTCAATTTTAATACTGAAAGCCAGAGAAATGTCTTTTTTTTTTCTTTAAAACTGAAACATGTCAACATTTTCAGAAGGTATTCATATTATTATTCTTATGGTTGTTTGGTGGTTTAGTTGCTAGGTTGTATCCAATTCTTGTGACTCCATGGACTGTAGCCTGCCAGGCTCATCTGTCCGTGGGGATTCTCCAGGCAAGAATACTGGAGTGGGCTGCCATTCCTTTCTCTAGGGGATCTTCCCGACCTAGGAATTGAACCCAGGTTTCCTGCATTACAGGCAGCGTCTTTACTGACTGAGCTACAAGGGAAGTCCGTTATTCTTATATATGAGTCGAAAACAAAAAAGGACAACTTATTCTCAATTTTTTCATCATATGAGGATAGAGAAATTTGTCATTGTCCCAGGGAGGGGGGCATTTTATCAGTGAAACTCTGAGTTGCCAGTGGTTGAGCTCATATGTATGTGTTGACAAGGGCACATCCAAGGGAAAGTGCAAAGTAAAAATGCCCCTGCCTTAGGCTCCTAGAACACACATACAGAAGAAAGACGAGAGGACAGGATACTGTGCATAACAAATGTGCACTTCACAACACAATCACCATCTCTCAAGCATCTGAGGGTTTATTTTATGAGTAGGAACAACTGCTGGGCCCTGTCCCATCAAATATCAGATATATGCCTGGAAAGATAATGTACCAGCAGGATTAAATAGTTCCCCATGGGTTTCTGGTATCCAGTATATATATATATATATTTTTAATCAATTAATTTTCTTTTTTGTTACTCTAAGACCTGCTGGCAATGCAAATTACTATTATGTTTTAGGATGTTTATGAGCTCTAACTTACTCGTGGCAGATTCATGTTGATGTATGGCAAAACCATAGTAAAGTAAAATAATAATAATAAAAAAAAGATGTTTGGATCATAACCAAATTCCTTAATGTTCTTTTGAGATTCTTCATAATTCGGCCTCTTTTTACAGCTTTCCTGACTTCTCACCTGACTTCAAGTTCTAGTAAATCTGAAACACTTTCAGCTAGGAAGAGCTGTGCTGGGTTAGCCAGACACCATTCCTGTCTTCAAGAAAATCAATTAGGATTATAATAAGTATAATAAAAGCTATATATATATATATATACAAGCACAGACATAATTCAGTCTTGGGAGCATAGGAGGCTTCCAGGGAAAATGTCTAAATATAGGAAGATAGTTAAATATTAGGGAATTGAGTTTGGGTGGACAAGTATTTTTTACAAAGGAAATAGCCTGTGCAGATCCCTAGAGATCAGAAGTTCCTATAAACATTCTTTAGCTTATCCTGAGTTTCAATTTGTTCACAGTGTCTAAAGTGCTAATTATCATGGGTATATGTGGGATGGGTTCTCAGTATAAGTTTTTCTCCTAGGTTCTAAGTTTCACAAATTTACTATGCCCATACTAATTACAGAAAAATAAGAAACAAGTCGACAAAAATTAAGAATGGAATGATATATGAATCATTTTACGAACTGCTATTCCCTAAATACAGTATTCTTCCCTAAACTATAATACCTGTTCATTGTTTTATTTCACTCACTGTTAAATTGTTCTCCATCTTCATTAGACTGAAGGCAGGTGGTCTTCATGAAAGATAAGTCTTAAAATTAAACTTAGCTTTGAGCAGCTGTTTCTCTTCTGTAATCTTTTACATTTCATACAATTCAGGCTCACTGCTCTTCCTGATAATATCCTCCTTCAAAAATACAAAAGCAAAGCAGGAAGAATGTTACAAACTGTGTGTTCTAAAAGCATGACATTTCTCCACCTTCATTTCAGCCTGACCCCTATCATTTATCATCCCTGGCCTCATTACCAAGTTCTTCTAGTCACCCTTTATGCCACTAGAAAAATACATTGGATGAGAACCTGGCAAAATGTAGCTCTAATCTGTTAAGGAACGATCATATTATTTTAATGAAACTATCTGGTCATGATTTGCTACCTTCAAAACCTACTAGACCAGGTTACAAATCCTGTGAAAATTAAAACCAAAGTGACACTGATTACCAACCTTTTGAGATTGATATAAACAAAAGAGATATATACCATTTAGAATACTAAAAGCCAGAGAAATGTCTTTTTTTTTTTCTTTAAAACTGAAACATGTCAACATTTTCAGAAGGTATTCATATTATTATTCGTATGGTTGTTTGGTGGTTTAGTCGCTAAGTTGTATCCAATTCTTGTGACCCCGTGGACTGTAGCCTGCCAGGCTCCTCTGTCCATGGGGATTCTACAGGCAAGAATACTAGAGTGGGCTGCCATTCCCTTCTCTAGGGGATCTTCCTGACCCAGGAATTGAACCCAGGTTTCCTGCATTACAGGCAGCGTCTTTACTGACTGAGCTACAAGGGAAGTCCGTTATTCTTATATATGAGTCCAAAACAAAAAAGGACAACTTATTCTCAATTTTTTCATCATTTTGTTTGGTGGTTTAGTCGCTAAGTTGTATCCAATTCTTGTGACCCCGTGGACTGTAGCCTGCCAGGCTCCTCTGTCCATGGGGATTCTACAGGCAAGAATACTAGAGTGGGCTGCCATTCCCTTCTCTAGGGGATCTTCCTGACCCAGGAATTGAACCCAGGTTTCCTGCATTACAGGCAGCGTCTTTACTGACTGAGCTACAAGGGAAGTCCGTTATTCTTATATATGAGTCCAAAACAAAAAAGGACAACTTATTCTCAATTTTTTCATCATATGAGGATAGAGAAATTTGTCATTGCCAAGGAGGGGGGCATTTTATCAGTGAACCTCTGAGTTGCCAGTGGTTGAGCCCATATGTATGTGTTGACAAGGGCACATCCAATGGAAAGTGCAAAGTAAAAATGCCCCTGCCTTAGGCGCCTAGAACACACATGCAGAAGAAAGACGAGAGGACAGGATACTGTGCATAACAACTGTGCACTTCACAACACAGTCATCATCTCTCAAGCACCTGAGGGTTTATTTTATGAGTAGGAACAACTGCTGGGCCCTGTCCCATCAAATACCAGATATATGCCTGGAAAGATAATGTACCAGCAGGATTAAAAAGTTCCCCATGGGTTTCTGGTATCCAGTATACATATATTTTTAATCAATTAATTTTCTTTTTTGTTACTCTAAGACCTGCTGGCAAAGCANTAAGTGACCTAAATTACTTTAGCTTCTGATTCATCATGCCTCCACCCTATTTTTACATTTAGCTCTATCTTTTCCCAAACTTCAGTGTTAATATAAAGCAAGTTCATACATAGTCTCTAAACCTATTGCTTTCTTGTTTGCTTCACCAAAGAGATTTTTGCATCTTTTCTCCTCCTAGCTGTTTCTTTTTCAAGTTCTAAATAGACAATCATGGCAAGCAAATATACAGCATCTTAAAGGTGGAAAGATATATCAAAGTTGACTAGTTGCAACCTCATAAATAATGCAGAAATAGCCTTCTTAAATTCCCTGGCAAGTAATGCAGACTCTGAACAGTACAAAGACAGAGAGTCCACTAAATCACAAAGAAACTGATTTCTCATATTTCCAAATTAAGATGTTTTATTTACTCTTCCAATGGGAGCTTTTACTTGCTCTGATGCAAACAATCTCCCTCCAAGGTTTTGTATAACTTGCTTCCAAAATTTGTTTAGCAAGACTTGTAGTCATTCTTATTCTTTTATCATCTTAATTTTTTTCCACAATTCTTATTGCTACCTGACTTTACACTATAGATGCATTTGTTTACTTGTTGATGCTGCACAGAATATAAACTTCAAGAAAGCAGGGACTATATTTTATTACCACGGAATCCCCAGTCTCTAGAATAATGCCTGGTATATAGTAGGTACCAGAAATATTTGTTGATAATTGAATATTGAACATAAATGAGCATCCCTATAATTTTACCTACTAATCCAAGCTCTGCTTTTTGGAATCAAATAAGAGCAAACATTCTCCATGTAAATTGGTACAGCCACTATGTAGAACAGTATGGTGATTACATAAAAAACTAAAATAGAGCTACCACATGATTCAGCAATCCCACTCCTGGGTATATTTAAGAAATAAACACACTTCAAAAAGATATATGCACTCCAGTGCTCAAAGCAGCTCTATACAGTGGACAAGACATAGGGCAACCTAAATGCCCATGAATAGATGAATGGATAAAGAAAATGTGGTGCACATATACAATGGAATACTATATAGCCATAAAAAGAATGAAATAGTGCCTTTTGCAGCCACATGGATGGACCTAGAGATTATCATACTAAGTAGAGTAAGTCAGACTGGCAGTTATGCCCAGTAACTATTTACAATGATGGATGCATTAATATATATTCTTTACTTCTTTCCTCTATTCTTTATTACCAGTCTTGGCTTTCAAAGTATCTTAAAAACTTACTCTACATTAAAATTATTTCTAAAATCTTACAGTTCTTTGAGGTATCCTGACTTTTTGGTTCTACTTCTTAACATCTTTGCATGTGGAAAATTCTCTTTATTTCATATTTGAATATAAATAAAATGTTACCAAAATGACTAAAATTGGCTATTGCATACTATCTTGCATACCTGGCATACCTCAGTTTATTTATGATCTTGTCCAAGTATCTTTCTTATTAAATGAGTATGTGCTAAATCACTTCAGTCATATCTGACTCTTTGCAAGCCTATGGACCATAGCCTGCCAGGTTCCTCTGTCCATGGAATTCTGCAGGCAAGAATAATGGAGTAAGTTGCCGTGCCCTCCTCCAGAGACTTTTTCTGACCCAGGACTGAATCCACGTGTTATGTTTCCTGCATTGGCAGTTGGGTTCTTTACCATGTGCCATCTGGGAAACCCAAATGAATAAAACTAATCCTGAATAACTGATAAAAATGGAGGATGATCATAATGTGAATAAACTCTATCCACAAACCTGATTCTAGACAATGGTTTCAACTACCTTGTCAACAAATATTTTGTAAATATTCCTAAGTAGAAGAATTATTTGGATTTCAGTCTCATCTGCTTACCAAAAAGGTAAGCCCATCCCAAAGAGCCCAGGGCAGAGCGTGGTAACACCCAAGGGCACACTTGCTGGTTCTGTCAGGCTTCCTCATCTTCCTTAAGAGTTGCTTGACAGATACATCTTCCCTTTTATTTCATCCTCAACATGAAGTCTTCCTTTTCTATCAAATGAAACTTACAGTAAAGTCAGAAATAACCTCTGGTAATTTACTTAGACATCTCTCAAATAGATGACTGTCAGTGTCCAGCTTTGCAAGTACTTGTTTATATTACTCTGCTTTAGATATTCAATTTTGTATTTCTTTAGATAAAGTGATAAAATGCATCCAATAACATTTTCCAGAAACAAGAGTTAATTTTAGGTATTCTTTCTGACAGTGTCCTAAAATGTTTATAATATAACCTGGGCAATTTTTAGGATCCATGATAGAACTTGGATTCCTAGGTAAGGATCCTTTGGTTACTTTCCATTGCTATGTTTTTACATTATCATAGTATCACAAACTTTGTCTTTGTTGTTCTCCAGTCACTCAGTCATGTCCAACACTGTGACCCCATGGACTATAGCATGCCAAGCTTTCTTGTCCTTCACTATCTCCTGGAGCTTGCACAAACTCATGTCAACTGAGTCACTGATGCCATCCAACCATCTCATCCTCTGTCATTCCCTTCTCCTCCTGTTTTCAATCCTTCCTAGCATCAGGGTATTTTCTAATAAATTGGCTCTTCACATCAGGTGGTCAAATTATTGGGGCTTCAACTTCAGTATCAGTCCTTCCAGTGAATATTCAGGACTGATTTCCTTTAGAATTGACAGGTTTGATCTCCTTGCACTCAAGGGACTCTCAAGAGTCTTCTTCAACATCACAGTTCAAAAGCATCAATTCTTCAGTGCTCAGCCTTCTTCATGGTCCAACTCTCACATTCATACATGACTACTGGAAAACCATAACTTTGACTAGACAGACCTTTGTTGGTAAAGTAATGTCTTTGCTTTTTAATATGCTGTCTAAGTTTGCCATAGATTTTCTTACAAGGAGCAAATGTCTTTTAATTTTGTGGCTGTGGTCACAATTTGCAGTGATTTTTGAGCCCAAGAAAAGAAAGTCTGTCACTGTCTTCATTGTTTCCCCATCTATTTACCATGAAGAAATGGGACCAGATGCCATGACATTTGTTTTTTGAATTTTGATCTTAAGCCAGCATTTTCACTCTAACTTAACAGCTTAAAACAAGATGAATTTATTAACTCAGTTTCCAAGTGTTGGGACTCCAGCACAGCCTGCTGGTTCCTCTGCTTACAGTCTGACAAAGCTATAAAGTGCTAGCTATGGTTATGATTTCATCAAGGAGCAAATGTCTTTTAATTTTGTGGCTGTGGTCACAATTTGCAGTGATTTTTGAGCCCAAGAAAAGAAAGTCTGTCACTGTCTTCATTGTTTCCCCATCTATTTACCATGAAGAAATGGGACCAGATGCCATGACATTTGTTTTTTGAATTTTGATCTTAAGCCAGCATTTTCACTCTAACTTAACAGCTTAAAACAAGATGAATTTATTAACTCAGTTTCCAAGTGTTGGGACTCCAGCACAGCCTGCTGGTTCCTCTGCTTACAGTCTGACAAAGCTATAAAGTGCTAGCTATGGTTATGATTTCAACTGAGGCTTAAGGTCTTCTTCTAGGCTTCTTAGCTGTTGGTAGAATTCAGTTCCTTTGATTAGAGGGCTGAAATACTATCTTTCTTTCTGGATACTACTTGAGGCTCATCAACTTTAAGGAAAATGTTTATTCTCAATCACCAGGACCTGGGGATGTCTTGGATGGTTGAATTCTAGAAAAGGAGGCCAGACAGAGCTATTCTCAGCTCCTTAAGGCTACCCATGGTTCTGCCATGGGCTCCTCTATACAATGTGGCAGCTTGATTTTCAAGGCCATCAGGACAGCACTTCTTTTGCTTTTAATCTCCCCTTCTAGTCTGTTAAGACAAAATCTATAAAATAATAAAATCACAGGAATCACTAACCTATGATATTCACAGGTCCCACCCACAATCAAGCAGGATTGATTGTAGTACAACAAATGATGGGAGCATGGTCCCAATATGGTGGAGGAATAGGATGGGGAGACCACTTTCTCTCCTACAAATTCATCAAAAGATCATTTCAATGTCGAGAAACTTCCACAAAACAGCTTCTGAATTCTGGCAGAGAGCACCAGGCACCGAGAAAGGCAGCCCAATCTTTTCAAAAGAGGTAGAACAAAATATAAAAGGTAAAAACAGACACAAAAGAATTAGGGACAGAGACCCATTCTGGGGAGGGAGTCATGAAAGAGGAGAAGTTGCCGCATAATAGGAAACCCTCACAGGCATGTCAGTGGGGAGCTTTGGAATCTCAGAGGGCAATAAAATAGGACAAAAAATCAGAATATACACCTAAGTGCAACTACAAGTGGATAAGCTGCTCAGACTCTCCTGTCCACCAGCAGTCAGTGGGGGCTAGTCAGGGAGATGTGGGCTGAATTATTGGTCTTTAGGGCAAGGACTGGCTTGAATGCCCTGAGGACCACCTGAGGGAGCTAATGTGACATAGCAGCTCAAACCTTTGGTCGCCAGAGAGATGAAAAGGAAAAGAACCTTTCTTGCAAAAGGCTCTAACACTGCACAGTGACCCCAGATGTGCTCATTGAATAAAGGACTGTGCCCCGCTGCTGCTGCTGCTGCTGCTAAGTTGCTTCAGTCATGTCCGACTCTGTGCAATCTCATAAATGGCAGCCCACCAGGCTCCCCCATCCCCAGGATTCTCCAGACAAGAACACTGGAGTGGGTTGCCATTTCCTTCTCCAATGCATGAAAGTGAAAAGTGAAAGTGAAGTCGCTCAGTCATGTCCGACCCTCAGCGACCCCATGGACTGCAGCCTTCCAGGCTCCTCCATTCATGGGATTTTCCGTGCAAGAGTACTGGAGTGGGGTGCCAGTGCCTTCTCTGGGATTGTGCCCTAGTGAATACCAAAGGAGAGCAAGACGGCTTCCATTTAGGGACTTCGCTCCCTACAGGCAGAGAGGCAGGTATGTGACAGCCAGAGCCCCAAAGTAGGGGCTACTGCAGTCTCAGCACTAGCACCAAACTGTGAGCACGGTGCCAGTCGCTAACACATTTTCCTGTGATGGTTCGCATTGAGAGAGTCAATTCCTAGGCAGATTGATAAGAAGTCCAGGGTCCCCAAGGAGGAGAAAGAGGCCTAGGGCTCTCAAAGTGGAGATTGAGGGTCTGGATTCTCATGTAGGAGAAAGGACAAACTTTTTTTTCTCCACATTCCTTAGTCTTAGTTACACAACTCAGTTTAAACTCTGTACTAGGCCTGAAAACCTACTGACTAATCCTGATATCATAGAATGTATATTGTGGGAGTGGATCTGGAGGATCTTTCTATTGTTAAATTCTAATCTTGTTATCCTAAAATGTAAATTGTGGGGGTGGATCTGGTAAAATTTTCACATAGAAAGAGGCCTAGGGCTCTCAAAGTGGAGATTGAGGGTCTGGATTCTCATGTAGGAGAAAGGACAAACTTTTTTTTCTCCACATTCCTTAGTCTTAGTTACACAACTCAGTTTAAACTCTGTACTAGGCCTGAAAACCTACTGACTAATCCTGATATCATAGAATGTATATTGTGGGAGTGGATCTGGAGGATCTTTCTATTGTTAAATTCTAATCTTGTTATCCTAAAATGTAAATTGTGGGGGTGGATCTGGTAAAATTTTCACAAACTGAGACTTTTTATGATTCATTGTGACAACTTATTAAAAGGTATATAACTCCATTGCTAACACTAGCAAGGGGGTACTCTTTCTGCCCCCTTCTGATGACTATGTCATAAGCTTTCTCTATCCCTTTTATACTTTAAAAAAAAAAAAAACTCTATTGCACAAAAGCTCTGAGTGATCAAGCCTCGTCTCTGGCCCCAGATTGAATTCTTCTCTTCTGGATGCCAAGAATCCCAGAATCTTTTCTGGGTCAGCAACAACCTTTCATCTTGGGGGCTCATCTTGGATTCTTCAGGACAAGGTAAAGAGGCTTGGAGCCCTAGTTCTTTGTTCTCATAGCTAACACGTTTTCTGCTGTACTTTACTAATTCTACAGTGTGCTTGTGTGAATGAATGACACGCCCTGCGTGAAGCAAGTGAGGAGCCCTGCTCTGTGCTTCCATGGTGACCTCATATGGCTTATGGCAGAAACCTGTCAGAGGTTTATACTGACCTGCCAGTGCCAATAGGCACCCAATGTCTCCTTCAAGGACTGGCCAAAAATGGGTAAAGTATGTGGATTGAAGTCTCCTTTCTCGGTCAAACTTTTCGGTCTCTTTGACCACTTCATAACTCCTTGGGAATTAGAAGTACTAACCTAATCTGTTGGATCACAGACTTTCAAGGGACTTGTGATCTATGCTGTTACTGTGTACTGTGACTTAGGTCCCAAACTTGGATTGGTAGTCAGGAAGCGTCTAGCCTCTCTAGGAATCAGAAGTTTGGAAGCTAGATGGAGCTCTAGTTCCAAGAGCATCTGTGAAGTTAAAAGTTACTCAGATTGGAACTACAGTGGTAGTTTTTTTCCTTTGGTAACGCTAGCTCTTAGTGGACCAGAGGAGGCTCTTATACTGGTATGGCAATGCTTGGAAGGAACATCTCAGATTTATGTCTGCACCGCTCTTATTGTGGTCAGGAATATACTCAGGGTCGTGCAGGCACTCAGATGACAAATATTTCCCCCAACGGTCTTAGCTTGGGAGGCATTCTGGGAGGTTATTCTGTTTGCACCCCGGGTGGCATCAGAGGCAAGCAAGGTTTTAATGTTGAGGAACTGGACATTAGACTAGGATGCCATCAGGTCTACCCCTGGTGCATCCCCAACCCATCTCGGTGGTAAAACCAGGAGGGAAGAGTACGATGCCTGCATTGGTAAAGGACAGACTAAGTCCGACCAGGAAAGAAAAGCTTTGGTGTTAAGTTTGTCTACACCCCCATCTAGAGCAGGATTGACAATATACAGCCTTGACGTACTCCTTTTCCTATTTGGAACCAGTCTGTTGTTCCATGTCCAGTTCTAACTGTTGCTTCCTGACCTGCATACAGATTTCTCAAGAGGCAGGTCAAGTGGTCTGGTATTCCCATCTCTTTCAGAATTTTCCACAGTTTACTGTGATCCACACAGTCAAAGGCTTTGGCATAGTCAATAAAGTAGAAATAGATGTTTTTCTGGAACTCTCTTGCTTTTTCGATGATCCAGCGGATGTTGACAATTTGATCTTTGGTTCCTCTGCCTTTTCTAAAACCAGCTTGAACGTCAGGGAGTTCACGGTTCACATATTGCTGAAGTCTGGCTTGGAGAATTTTGAGCATTACTTTACTAGCATGTGAGATGAGTGCAATTGTTCGGTAGTTGGAGCATTCTTTGGCATTGCCTTTCTTTGGAATTGGGATGAAAACTGTCCCTCTACATTCCTTACAATTATATAACAATAATGTATCCTGCTTGAAGACAGTCTCTGGAAAAAACCTTCTGGCTAATCCTGTTATCTTAAGCTGTAAATTATGGGAGTAGGTCTAGTGAGGTCTTTACAACCTCCAGACATTCTTTTGATTCACTGTAATTAGAGAGTATATAACTCCATGGCTAACACTAGTAAGGGGGTACAATTTCTACCCCTTTCTGATGTCTATGTCAGAAGCTTTCTCTATCTCCTTTTTACTTTAATAAAACTTTATTACACAAAATCTCTGAGCGATCAAGCCTCGTCTCTGGCCCCAGATTGAATTCTTCTCCTCCAGAGGCCAAGAATCCTGGCCTCTTTGCATGGTTCAGCAACAACCTTTCATCTTGGGGGCTCATCCAGGATTCTTCAAGGCAAGGTAAGGATGCTTGGAGCTCTAGTTCTTTGTTCTCCTAGCAAACACGTTTTCTGCCGTGCTTTACTAACTCTATGGTGTGCTTGCGTGAATGAATGAAATGCCCTGCATGAAGCAAGTGAGGAGCCCTGCTCTGCGGTTCTGCGGTGACCTCATACAGCTTATGGCAGAAACCTGCTGGGGTTTATACAGACCTGCCGATGCCAAGAGACACCCAATGTCTCCTTTGGGGACCGATCAGAAATGGGTAAAGCATGTGGACAGAACTCTCCTTTCTCAGTCATAGGATGCTTGGAGCTCTAGTTCTTTGTTCTCCTAGCAAACACGTTTTCTGCCGTGCTTTACTAACTCTATGGTGTGCTTGCGTGAATGAATGAAATGCCCTGCATGAAGCAAGTGAGGAGCCCTGCTCTGCGGTTCTGCGGTGACCTCATACAGCTTATGGCAGAAACCTGCTGGGGTTTATACAGACCTGCCGATGCCAAGAGACACCCAATGTCTCCTTTGGGGACCGATCAGAAATGGGTAAAGCATGTGGACAGAACTCTCCTTTCTCAGTCAAACTTTTCGGTCTCTTTGACCATTTCATAACTCCTTGGGAATTAGAAGTACGAACCTAATCTGTCGGATCATAGACTTTCAGGGGACTTGTGATCTTTACTGTTACTGTGTACTATGACTTAGACCCCAAACTTGGATTGGTAGTCAGGAAGCACCTAGCCTCGCTAGGCATGGAAAGTTTGGAAGCTAGATGGAGCACTAGCTCCAAGAGCATCTCTGAGGTTAAAGGTTACTCAGATTGGAACTACAATGGATTTTTTTTCCCCTTTGGTAATGCTGGCCCTTAGTGGACCAGAGTAGACTCTTATACTGGTGTGGTGACACTTGGTAGGAACATTTCAGTTTTATGTTCGTATCAGTCTTATTGTGGTCAGGAATATACTCAGGATCGAACACAGGCACTCAGGTGATGAAAGGTGCCCCCAGCGGTCTTAGCCTTGGAGGTATTCCGGAAGTTTACTCTGATTGCACCCTGGGTGGCATAGAGGCAAGCAAGATTTTAATGGTGAGGAGCTGGACATCAGTCAGGGACTCCATCAGGTCTACCCCTGGTGCATCTCTACCCCATCTCAGTGGTAGAACTGAAGGGACGAGTATGTCACCTGCGTCGGTATGTCACCTGTGTCAGTAAAGTCCAACGAGGAAAGAAAAGCTTTGGTGTAAAGTCTGTCTACACCCCCATCTAGAGCAGGGAGGGACGCCTCTGGTAGAAAGATGGCGCTGGTCGCTTTTTTTCTCTCTTACAGATGGGAGCTAACAATTCCAGCCTCACTCCTTTGAACTGTATCCTGAAAAACTGGGATAGATTTGTTCCCCAGGGCCATTCCTGGTCTTCCTATGTGACACTGCATGGCCACGGTACCCACTGAAGGACGGCGAATGGTGGCTGGTTGGAAGGTCTCTTAAGTACAATACTGTTTTACAATTAGAGTGGTTCTGTAGAAAACAAGGAAAATGGGTAGAAGTAGCATATGTGTTGCCCTTTTTCTCTCTGCAAAATATGCCAGACTTATGTCCTAAGGGTACAGATTTGGGTGTGACTCCTTCAGCTCCCTCCTGTCCTCCTACTTTGCTAGATGAGATGGAGGCACAGGAGACAAAGATAAATAAAAGCAGATTTCTCCAATCTATCCCTGGGATCATATGTGCAGAGCAGCCAGAGAGACTGAGGAACAGCCACACAAGCTGTTGCCTCTTCATGAAGCACCCACCGGGAGAAATAATCAGTCTATGAGAGTTAATAAGCCTTTTTCTTATCAAGAAATACAAAGAATCAAGGAGGATCTGGGAGACTATTTAGAGGACCCAGAAAAATATTTTAGAGCTTTTAAAGGTGTTACTCTGCTTTATGACCTTACTTGGAAGGATGTGACATACATCTTGGGACAAACGCTGACTCCCAACTCAAAGACTCGAGTTTTGGGGAAAAGCGGTTGTTTATGGAGATGAATGGTTTGGTAATGAATCAGTAGGGAAGAAGGAGGACGAGATAACTACCCTCCCCACTGGGAATCAGGCAGTCTCAACTTTTCTTATCAAGAAATACAAAGAATCAAGGAGGATCTTGGAGACTATTTAGAGGACCCAGAAAAATATATTAGAGCTTTTAAAGTTGTTACTCTGCTTTATGGTCTTACTTGGAAGGATGTGATGTATATCTTGGGACAAACGCTGACTCCTGACTCAAAGACTCGAGTTTTGGAAAAAGTGGTTGCTTATGGAGATGAATGGTTTGGTAATGAGTCAGTAGGGAAGAGGGAAGATGAGATAACCACCCTCCCCACTGGAAATCAGGTGGTCCCAACTACAGAACCAGACTGGGACTACAACAGAGCTAAAGGAAGATGGGATCAGAATCATTTTGTCAGATGTTTCTTGAAGGACTCAGGCAGGAACATGCTAAGCCTTTAAACTATGGCAAATTGGCAGACACAGAACAGGAGAAGAAGGAAGCTCCTGGTAAATTCCTAGATAGACTGAGAGAAGCCCTTCACAGATTCACTGAGACTGATCCCAAAATTGAAGAGGGAAGAGTGATCTTAAAAGGTAGGTTTCTCATTCAGTCAGCCCCAGATATCTGCTGTAAGCTATTGAAATAGGTGTATGGACCAAATCAATCTTTAGATAATCTGTTACAACTGGCTCAAACAGTCTATAATGGTAGGGAACATGAGGAATAGAAAGAAAGGCAGAAAGACAAAGGAACAGGCAGAAGCCCTCATAATGGATGTAAGAACCGTTCTTAAACAACCAGAGAAAAATGCCCAGAGGGACCCAGGTGAAAAGGGATGGGCTTGCTATTACTGTGAAAGGGAGGGGCACCTCAAGCGAAATTGCCCTCAGGCATCCAAGTTGCACCCGGCTCCATGTCCAGTCTGCAAGGGACCACATCGCAGGAGAGACTGCCCCTACAGGTGTAAGTTTCAGGGGTCAGACTCTCAAGACAATCGGGACTGAAGGTGCCCGGGGGTCTCCACACAAGCTTCCATCCTAATTACACCTGAGGAACCCCGGATATTAATAACTGTAGGGGGCCAATCCATCGATTTCTTTTTACATACTGGGGCAACTTTCTCTGTGCTTACTGAAGCCCCTGGCCCACTTTCTTCTCGATCCATTTCTGTAATGGGACTGTCTGGACAAGACAAAAAGTATTACTTCTGTTGTTCTGTAACTGGGACTCTTTGCTATTTTCACAAGAGTTTCTGATCGTGCCAATCTCCTTCACCCCTTTTGGGAAGGGATATACTGAGAAAGGTCCATCCCTCTGTTTTCATGAATATGGAGCCCTCCCTTTCTCTCCCTTTAATTGAACAAAATGTAAACCCTAGAGTGTGGGATGATGGAAAATCTGTGAGTTGAGCAAAAAATGTTATTCCTATAGTTGTCAGGCTAAAGACCCGCACTTATTTCCACATAAGAAGCAGTATCCACTGAAACCTGAGGTGAAGGAAGGGTTAAAACCCATCATCAAGAATTTAAAGGAGCAAGGGCTATTAATTCCCTGTTAGTCCACGCAACACTCCTATTTTGGGTATAAAGAAATCAAACGGTAAGTGGAGACTAGTTCAAGATTTATGTTTACACCCCATGGTGCCTAATCCTTATACTCTATTGTCTGAAATTCCAGAATGAGCCAAATATTTCTCAGTAATTGATTTAAAAGATGCCTTCTATTCAGTACCTTTGGAGGAGGAAAGTCAATTTCTATTTGCCTTTGAAGACCCTAGCAGCCAGTTTCTCAGTTAACCTGGCCAGTTTTGCCCCAGGGATTTCATGACAGTCCTCACTTATTTGGACAAAGTTTGTCACAGGATCTGCAAAACTTTAACAGCTCCAAAGCAGTGGTATTCTGCTCTGTGCTGAGACAGAGGAAGCTTGTTCACAAGCCTCAGAAGATTTCTTAAACTTTCTGGCAGGCTGCGGTTACAAGGCATCAAAAGAAAAGGCTCAGCTTTGTCAAAAATTGGTTAGATATCTGGGCCTAATAATATCAAAAGGGACTAGGGCCATAGGCCCTGAGAGAACTAAACCTATACTAAATCTCCTACCCATGACTCTAAGACAATTGAGAAGATTTTTGGGAATCACAGGCTACTATCACATTTGGATACTGGGTTATGGGGAACTTGCCTAACTTTTACATAAATTTATAGCTGAAACTCAGCAGGCCCAAACGGACAAACTGGTTTGGTCTTCAGATACTCAAAAGGCTTTTAAGGTTCTTCAGATTTGCTCTCCTGCAAGCTCCCACTTTGAGCTTACCCACAGGGTCAGAATTTAATTTGTTTGTCACTGAAAGAAAAGGTATGGCATTGGGAGTTTTGACACAACTCCGAGGGCCTCACCAACAACTTATTGCTTATCTAAGCAGAGAAGTAGAGGTAATTTCACACAGGTGGCCCTACTGTCTAAGGTAATTGGGGCAACACTTTATTAACAGCTGAAGCTTTATAAGTAATTAATGGATGAAATCATACTGTATTGACTTCTCATGATGTGAGTGGAATCTTAAATTTTAATATTAATACTTGGATGACAGACAGTAGGCTTCTTAAATATCAGTCACTGTTTGTTAGAAGGACCAGTAACTAAGCTTAAACTTTGTGGAAAATTAAATCCTGCCACTTTCCTTCCTGAGAAGGAAAATGAAACATCTGATCATGATTGTTCCCAATTTCTAACTTTAAACTATACAGCTTGGGAAGATCTAATGGACACCCCATTAGACAATCCTGACATGGAAATATTTACAGATGGCAGTTCTTTTGTATGGGATGGAAAGTGTAAAGCAGGTTACCCCGTGGTGAATGCTGAACAGGTTTTAGAAGCAAAATCTCTCCCCCAGGAAACTAGTGCTCAATTAGCAGAGCTTGTGGCTCTGACTCGAGCTCTAGAGTTAAGCAAAGAGCATCGAATAAATATCTACACTGATTTTAAGTATGCTTATTTGACTTTATATGCTCATGCTGCAATATGGATAGAAAGACAGTTTAAAACAGCAACAAGAGAACCTATTAAGCATTTTAGAGAGATCTAGAGACTTTTAACTGCTATATATTGTCCTAAAGAAGTAGCTGTTACGCATTGCAAAAGCACAGCAGGGATGGGAGTAAAGTAGCTGAAGGTAATCAGCTGGCTGACTGTTAAGCCAGAAAAGCAGCACTTTTACGAGACCCCTTCACTACAGACACCTATGATCTGGACAGGTCTGGTGGAACAGGAAAAACCACAATATATTGAGGAAGTATTAGAAAGATATGAGAAAAGAGGAGCAAAGTTTACTGATAAAGGGTGGTTATAGTCTGAGGATGGAAAATTAATAATTCCTGAAAATGCTCAATGGAAAAATTTTAAGAGTTTACACCAGAGTTTTCATTTAGGTGTAGAAAGTTCTTACCAGATGGCTTCTCATTTATTTGAAGGTAAAAATGTAATGAAAACTTTAAAGAATATTATAAAAAGATCTGAGGTTTGTCAGAAAAATAAACCAAAGACTGAAAAGATAGCAAAATCTGGATTACAACGAAGTGGAAAGTATCCTGTAGAGGACTGGGAAATTGATTTTACTCATATGCCAAAAGCTAACGGCTATTCTTGCTTACAAGTTTGGGTGGATACTTTTACTGGATGGATTGAGGCTTTTCCCTGTCATAGTGAACAGGCTAAGGAGGTTAGAAAGATTCTAATCCATGAAATTATTCCTAGGTTTGGGCTGCCACGGAGCCTTCAGAGTGACAATGACTCCACCTTTAAAGCTGCTGTAACTCAGGGCATATCTAAAGCCCTAGAAATAGAATATTACTTACACTGTTCCTAGAGACCCTCAGGAAAGGTGGAAAAGGCTAATGACATTATCAAATGAAAAGATATCTGTGCATATTAACTCAAGAGATGCAGGACAATTGGATTAAAGTTCTACCCATAGCTTTAATGATGGCT
>SJXQ01012687.1:171839-187109 GCA_006408695.1 Aepyceros melampus | reverse complement strand
AATACTCTTCTGGTAGAAATAAAAATAAAAGTTAATGAGACACTGACTTAAGCTGAGCTTTGGCCAGATGCTTTATATTGTATTGAATTTTAAATTTAGTTGGACATTGACAGAACCAGGAAAAGTCGTAGAAGTAAGCCACAACAATTGTTACTGATATAAAGATGAAACAAAACAGTCACCAGGGTTATTCAAGCTGGAACCCAATTGGCTTCTGAGCCTTTTGGTACCCTGTGTGTCTGGGAAGGGCTCTGTGATATTGTGCGGTCCTTCTTCCCTGACTCCATATGGGATGTACTTCTGCTCATGCTCAGGCATGTCCGACTTTTTGGGATCCCAAGGACTGTAGCCCTCCAGGCTCCTCTGTCCATGGAATTCTCCAGGCAAGAATACTAGATAGAGTGTTTTGCCATTTCCTTCTCCAGAGGATCTTCCCAACCCAGGGATCGAACCCACGTCTCCTACATTGGCAGGCAGATTCTTCACTGTCTGAGCCACCAGGGAGGCCTCCACAGAGGACACATGAAGCAAAAATGGCACAGACTTCCACCCTGCTATCCATGGGACAGGTTATGAAGGACCCATCCGGGTTACGAACGTGATGACTGACTGCCACCATGTATGTGAACGCTGTAAATGGCAGATGCAGGATGCCAAGAGTAGAGAATTCTTATTTCTTTTTTTTCAATCACTTTTATCTTTTCCACATCTGCTGCTGCTGCTGCTGCTAAGTCGCTTCAGTTGTGTCCGACTCTGTGCGACCCCATAGACGGCAGCCCATCAGGCTTCCCTGTCCCTGGGATTCTCCAGGCAAGAACACTGGAGTGGGTTGCCATTTCCTTCTACATGAAAGTGAAAAGTGAAAGTGAAGTCGCTCAGTTGTGTCCAGCTGTTAGCGACCCCATGGACTGCAGCCCACCAGGCTCCTCTGTCCATGGGATTTTTCAGGCAAGAGTAATGGAGTGGGTGCCATTGCCTTCTCCGTTTCCACATCTATAGGACCCAGAAGAGGTATGTGCCTCTCTGTGGATATGTTGGCAAAGTTACAGGTAGTATTTGGATCTTGCTAAGTCACAGTATAAGATATGAGAATGAGGATAAGAAAGAAAAAAACTTGTGGTTTATTCATACAGGGACTATTACTCAGCAATAAGAAAGAATAAACTAATGATACAGACAGCCATGTATATGGAAGTATACTTCCAATATGGAAGTATCTCAGAAACATGCTGTGTGAAATGATTACACAAAAGAGTACATTCTGGGAACTTTCTGGAGTAATAGTAATTTTCTATAGGTTGATAGGGGTTTGGATTACATGGCACTTGCCAGAACTTAGCAAATACAGTCTTAAGATGAAATGTGTATCTCATTGTACGTAAAATTCACACCAAATACTGACCTCTAGTTAGTGATACCCATGATGTATTGTTTAAGGGAAAATATACTGATGATTGTAATTTTCTTTGTAATATGTAAAAAATTAGATGGGTTGATGAATAGATGGATCAAAAAAGTAGAGTAAAATACTAATGGTCGAATCCAGGTGGTGGGTGTATGGATGTTCACTGTACGATTCTTTCAGCTTTATTGTGTGTTTCAAAGTGTTCATTATAAAATATTTGGGGAAAAATTAAAAGTTTATGTCCTGAGGTTATATGGTATTTAACAACGTGATACTTTAGACAGTCTCCATTTATTGTAGGTCGATGGGTTGCTTTTTGAGAGTCAACTGAAAGGAGCTCTAGAAGCAAGTAAAAGGAAGGATATGTACCAAAGGTAAAGTATGCTAAGTTATGTAAGCTTTGTAGAGGCTGTACTTAGATTTCAGTGAGCAGTATTTACAGCATAGAAATTGAGGCACTATATTTTTTTAAATTAATACAATTTCTGAAAAGACAGAGTAATAATAGGAAATAATATTAAGGTAAAAATGAATGAAATTTTCCCAAAGTACTTTGAAATATTTCTTATAGTTTTCTACGTCTACAAAGCCTAAATATTGGAATAAGGTTAAATAGAGGATGACAAATGTTAAAAAGAATAGCTTACATTTATTTTGTACTTTTGTATATACCAGACAGTGGGGTCCGTGCTCTAAGAATTTTTCTTAATTAACGTTCATAATAACATCTGAAAGTTACTGAAAGTTAGTGAGCTACTCATTAATATAGATGAGAAAATTAAGGTTTATAGTGATTAGTTAATATGTCTAATATTACTTAGCTATAAAACATCAAAGTGGGAAGGCAATAAAAATGTTTTAAAACCAACAAGAAATGCAGAATTTATTTATTTAAGTACCATTGATTTATTAGTGTGATGTGTTAGTTTCTGGCGTAAGGCAAAGTGATTCAGTTATATCTCTATTCTTTTTCAGATTCTTTTCCATATAGTTTATCACAAGATATTGGATAGAGTTCCCTGTGCTGCACCAGTGTGGCCTTGTTGTTTATCCACCCTCTATATAATAGTTTTCGTCTGCTAATCCCAAACTCCCAATCCACCCTCTCCTTCCCTCCCCGCCCTCGGCAGCCGCCAGTCTGTTGTCTTCGTTTGTGATTGTGTCTCTGTTTCCTAGAGAGGTTTATTTGTGTCATATGTTAGATTTTACACGTAAGCGATCTCATATCATGCCGATTGCCTTTCTCTTTCTGACCTACTTCCGTTAGTATGATAATTCCAGGGCCATACATGTTGCTGCAAATGGCCTTCTTCTTTTTAGTGGCTGAGTAGTATCATTATATTAACGTGTGTGTGCCACACCTGCTTTATCCATTCGCCTTTTAATGGATGTTTAGGTTGTTTCCATGTCTTGGCTATTGCAGAGAGTGCCGCTGTGAGCATAAGGTGTGAATTTCCAGGTTCAAGTTCTCTTCAGATATATACCCAGGGGTAGGATTGCTGGACCAATAGGCCAGCTCTAATTTTAGTTTTTTTGAGGAACCTCTGTACTGTTTTCCTCCGTGGCTTCAGCAATTTATATTCCAACCAACAGTGTAGGAAGCTGCCCCTTTTCTCCACACCCTCTCCAGCATTTGTTTTCTTACAGACTTTTTACTGATGCCATTCTGACCGCTGTGAGGTGATACCTCACTGTAGTTTTGATTTGCATTCCTCTAGTAGTTAGCCATGTTGAGCATCTTGTCATGTGCCTGCTGGTGATCTGTATGTCATTTTTGGAGGAATGTCTGCTTATGTCTTCTGCCCATTTTCTGACCGAGTGGTTGTTTTTGTTGCAGTTGTTGTTGTTATTGAGTTGTATGAGCTGTGTGTATATTTTGGAAATTAAGCCCTTTTTGTCGCATTGTTTGCAAATATTTTCTCCCAGTTCATATGTTATCTTTTCATTCTGTTTATGGTTTCCTTTGCTGTGCAAAAGCTTAAAAGTTTGATTAGGTTCCATTTGTTTATTTTTGCTTCTATTTTCTATTGCCTTGGTGTTATTTGACCTAAGAAACCATTGGTATGGTTAATGTCAGAGAGTGTTTTGCTTATATTCTTTCCTAGGAGTTTTATGGCGTCGTGTCATATTTAAGTCTCTAAGCCATTTCGAGTTTATTTTTGTGTTTGGTGTGAGGGTGTGTTCCAGCTCCACTGATTTACATGTGCCGTCCAGCTTTCCCAACACCACTTGCTGAAGAGACTGCCTTTTCTTCATTTATATTCTTGCCTCTTTGGTCAAAGACTGATTGCCTGTAGGTGTGTGGGTTTGTTTCTAGGTTCTCTATTCTGTTGCATTGGTCTATGTCCGTTTTTGTGCCAGCACCATGCTGTTTTGATTGTTGTAGGTTTGTACTCTTGTCTGAAATCTGGGAGGGCTATGCCTCTAGCTTTGTTCTTTTTCCTCAGGGTTGCATTGGCAATTCTGGTTCTGTATAAATTTTAAGATGATTAGTTCTAGTTCCATGAAAAATACCATGGGTAATTTGATAGGGATTACATGAAATCTGTAGATTGCTTTGGATAATATGGTCATTTAAATAATAATAATCCTTCCACTCAAGAACCTGGAATTTCCAGGTGGCTCAGTGGTAAAGAATCCACCTGCCAATGCAGGTGTCACAGGAGACGCAGATTCTATCCTTGGTCGAGAAGATCCCCTGGAGGAAGAAATGACGACCCACTCCAGTGTTTTTGCTGAAAAAATCTCCTGGGTCCTGGCAGGCTACAGTCCACGGGGTTGCAAAGAGTTGGGCATAACTGAGCAGCCAGGCGTGCACACAGTCCAAGAACATGGATCATCTTCCCATTTCTTTGAATTATCTGTAGTTTCCTTTATCATTGTTTTATAGTTCTCAGCATATGTCTTTCACCTCCTTGGTCATATATTCCTAAGTATTTTATTTTTTTAGTTTTATTGAAGTATAGTTGATTTACACTGTTATGTTAATTTCTTCTCTACAGCAAAATGACTCAGTCTCTCTCTCTCTCTCTCTCTCTCACACACACACACACACACACATATTCTTTTTCATATTCCTTTCTGTTACGGTTTGTCACAGGATATTGACTATAGTTCTCTGTGCTATACAGTAGAACCTTATTGTTTATCCATCCTATATATAATAGTTTGCCTCTGCTGATCCCAAACCTCCAGTCCTTCCCTCCCCTCATCCCTTGTCAGCCACAGTCTGTTTTCTATATCTGTGAGTCTGTTTCTGTATCATAGATATGTTGATTTGTATTGTATTTTAGATTCCACATAGAGTATTTTATTTTATTTCCTGATGCAATTTTAAAAGGAATTATTAAAAAATAAAAAATAAATAAAAGGAATTATTATTTTTACTTTCTCTTTCTGATATTTCATTTTTAAGATAAAGAAATGCAACCAATTTCCGCCTGTGAATCTTGTATACTGCTACCTTGCTGAATTTATCAGTTATGGTAGTTTTTGTGTGGAGTCTTTAGGGTTTTCTATATATCAGTTCAGTTCAGTCGCTATAGTGTCCTGTAATTTTCATGCTCTTCTCTTCCAAGTTGGATACCTTTTATTTCTTTTTATTACCTGATTGCTATGACTAGGACTTCCAGTACTATGTTGGAGTGGTGAGAGTGGGCATCCTTGTCTTGTTCCAGATTTTAGCAGGATGGCTTTCAGCTTTTCGCATTGAGTATTATATTGGCCACGGGTTTGTCATAAGTAGCTTTTATTATGTTGAGATATGTTCGCTCTACACCCGCTTTGGTAAGCGCTTTTATAATGAGTGGATGTTGAATTTTATCAAATGCTCTTTCTACATTTGTTGAGATGATCACGTGGTTTTTGTCTCTTCTTTCTTTAATGAGGCATATCGTATTGTCTTCTGGGCTGAATCCTGGGTTTATGGAATTTCAGAGCTAGGGAAGCAGTTAAAAACCCAGTGCTTTCCTTATTTTAGAATTAGGAGACTGAAGCCCAGAGTCACTTGTCTTCTGAGTTTTGATTATCATACCTCATACCCTAGATCTTGCTGTGAGGATCACCCAAGCTAATGAATGGAAAGACACTTACCTGAGTTTTTAAACATCATTCATACAATAGAAATTGCCTTGTCTGCTTAAAGACTGAACATATTTTATAAAATAGCTTTTTTGGTTATGACAATCAAAAAATCAATATTTTTCTTTCTTTTTGAAAATTTAGATGTATCCAGTTAAAACAGGCAATAGATGAAAATAAAAATGCTCTTCAAAAATTAAAAAAAGTAAGTATTATAGTTGGTCACATTACTTTTTTTTTTAATCTGTTTTTACCCAAATATTTTATTAAGTGGGAGTTCCTACCCCTAGAGTAGGTAGGTTCCTGGGTTCATATAAGTGTTGAAGTGTGAACCAGGACCCCAAATACTGATAAAATTTCAGCTGTGGTGAACTCACCCAGCACTGAGGACTCGGAAGAACTTGGAAGAAGCTATTTTTATTATTGTGTGTGTAAGTTTTATGTTTTACAGTTTAGAATTGTTTTCATTTTAATCACACTGTGGGGAAGTAGATTGGCCCAGAGGGTACAGGGTAGAGAAGCTTCCTGAATCACACAGCACTTCTGAGATCGGTAACTGTGCAGAAATGTGGGGAACTAACCCCAGGGACAGAGGAACCAGGTGGGCTGCTGTCTATGGGGTCGCACAGAGTCAGACACAACTGAAGAACTTAGCAGCAGCTGCAGAATTTTCTCTTGGCACTTCCATCAGGATCTCCTCTTTTAATATGAGCCTGAACTTGAGCGAAGTGTTCAGGGCCAGAGACTCTAACAGCACGTAGGGTGGAAGGCACAGGAGTCATCCCCCTGCCTGTGAGTGAGTCTTCTTTACTCAACGCGTGGGGTGGAAGGCGCGCAGGAGTCGTTGCCTTGTCTGTGAGTGAGTCTCCTTTACTGCATTGGAGACAGGTGGTTTCTAAGCATCTCTTCCAAATTTCTCCAGGGATGAAAAACTGTAATTCAGGAGACTGGCTGACCCTAAATTGGAAACCCTGACCACTGGGGCTTGCAAAGGTGTAGCAGTTTTCCCAGTGTCTCACTGCCAGCAGGCGACAAAACCTGGACTTGGCACCTGTCTTTTTAACTCCAAAGCCAGTCCTCTGTCTGGAACTTGTCCCTTATTGGCTGTAGAGGGTCTGCAATACCTAGCAACAAAACAAAACAAATTAGAGGTATAACTTTATTATGTCATTTGATTCATGTTCCAGCATAATCTATGTTTCTTTTAAACTTATTTATCTAAGATAGGCATAGTCTCATATTGATATTTGCTTTGTCTTATATCACTTAATGGAGTTTTTTTCTGGTACAATAAATGCAATAAAAATGGAATTTCTTTTTTTGTTGAAGTAGACTTATATTCTCTCATAGGCTGATGAACATGCACCTGTGGGAAATTACTATCAGAAGAAAGAAGAGGAGCAAAATCTTTTGGATAAGCTTACCCACCAACTGCAGGAGCTTGCTGTGTCCATAAGCAAAGAAAATGTCACTGAGTATGTGCCCTTCCTTTCTTTCTTCCTTTCAAATACTATATCACCAACAGTTTAAATGTTTTATTCAGAATAAAGTTGCATATAGATAAAACTGTAACAGTATAATCTGTCAACAGTTACTTATTGTATATAGAAGAAAGTGTGAACTTCCAGGAGAGATGTAAAGAAGTAGAAGCCATGATCTCTCAGGTAATCATAAGCTAGTTGGGGGAGCAAAATAGAGATGTGAAAAGCTCAATAAACAGATGTTAGAAAGTAAGGGTCATGTCTTTAATGTCAAGGTTGATGTGTAAAAACAAAATTATCTGAATTATCTATTTGCTTATTTCCCCCTTTTATAAATATTCTTTTAAAAATGGAAACAGAAATATGCATTCTTTTCCTGATGGAGTGGATGTTAGTAATAGGCTTTGTAAAGTGGAAAGAAAACTTGATGGTGTAAACAAACTCAATTCATAGGGAGATAAAAAGGGAAAAGTCAACTATTTAGACTCTTCAAATGCTGATCCCATACTTTTACACTGTATTCTGGGGAAAGAAATACTAAAGAATATATTATTAGAAGGTTTCTAGAATTTCCACTGATTTCCAGAGCTGAGAATGACAAAGTGGCTGGTATTGGACTTAACCTTCCTACCAAAAAAACGCTGTAGAATCTGGACAAAATATACAAAATGGCTGTCTGAACTCACTGAACGTCAGCTGAGCAGGGCTGATATCCTTAATACAGAGAGACACAAGAGGTGACTCCTGTATTCACCCAGACCCTCTCCTTGGTGATAGTTTATGGGCTGTGTGTGGTGCAGGAAGGTAGATCCCAGACGGGGAGCAGCAGTCTCTCTGGGCTCCAGAGGTCAAATTCTGGAGTTGCTGGGACCTAGTGGTCCAGTGGTTAAGACTTTACCTTCCAATGCAGGGAGCTGAGATCCCACATGCCTTGGGGCCAAAACCCGAAAACATAAAACATAAACAGTATTGTAACAGTTTCAATAAAGACTTTAAAAATGATCCACATAAAAAAGAAAAGGTCTTAAAAGTTCTGGAGTTGCTGAGGCTCCTGGGACATGTGGGGAGAGGGAAAAGACTTGCAGAGAGACAACTCCAGAAATCTGAGGGGACTCTTGGGCTACACAGAGCTTGAATCCAGAAGGCCTGGCAGAAAGCACCTGTTGGGAGACTGAGAGCTTAAAAGACTCTGGAGGCCACAGAATCCTGGAAAATGCTGGGCTTTATACCCAGCTAGAGTAGAGAGACCTTGGTGAATGCTTCATGCATCTGGCTAGAGAGCACGCAAGACCCACTTCTAGGAGTAAGGAGTACAGAGTACACCCTAATATTCAAAACCATGATCTTGAAATACAGACAAAACTGAAGGAAATCTTTCCCAACAAAACCTAAAACCAGACCTTAACAGGAAATGATAACAGGACAAAATTCACTACTCATTAAAGGATGACAGCATAATCCAGAGTCTCTAAATGTACCATCCACAATGTGCAGTAATTATTAAAAATAATGACTAGAAATGCAGAAAAAGTAGGGGAAAATAAATAATAGATAATTAAACAGTGACAGTCAATAAAAACAGACCCAGATCTGAACTAGATAGTAGAGTAATCTGACTGGGATTTTTGAACAATGTGATTAATATGTTAAAGAAAATAGAAGAAAAGATGGATGAAATGGGAAAAAAAGAATATTTTAAGAGAATTCAAATGTAGAAAATAAGCAAATAAACATTCTACAACTGTAAAATATAATACCTGATAGAATAATGGCTGGGAGCTTTCTAAGTCTGATTCAATATATAGCTTCAAAAAGGTAGAAAATGTCATATAATAAAGAGAAAAAATAATCAGTGGAAACCTAGGTGACCCAGATGTGAAAATTAGCACACTGGAACTATCAAAGAACTGTTTTCACTGTGTTAAGGAATTTGTTGAAGAGATAGGCAGATTGGTTGATTAGAGAAGATCTTAAGGAGAGAAATGAAAACTAATACAGACCAAAAATGGAAACTCTGAACCTAAAAAACACAGTATATAAAAAAAAATTTTTAATTGGTGATTTGACAGATAACTAGATACAATAGAGGAAAAGATTAGTGAATCCAAACACTGAGCAGTGAAAAACTTTCAAACTCGTGCACAAAAAGAAAAAAAGAATGAAAAGAACAGAACATAGGAATGGTTTAGGACATGGTCAAAAGTTACAACCCATGTGTAAGGGGCGGAGAGAAGGATGGAGCACAGGAAATACGTAAATAAAATTTTAATTGAGATTTTTTAAAAAATTATTGATTCAGTGACCCAAGAACCTCAGACAACCCCAAACAATAAATATATAGAAACTATATATAGGTGTGTCAGTTAAACTGCTGAAAATTAAACATAATGGAAAATCATAAAAACAGCCAGGGAAATAAACATGTACAGGCAAACAACTCAAATTAAAGTTGACATCTTGTTAGAAAAAAATACAGGTCAGAGGGTAATGCAGTGACATCATAACAGAATTGAAAGGAAAAAAAAAATCTGTCAACCCAGAATTCTGTATAGAGCAAAAGTATCTTCTAGAAATTAAAGTGGAATGAAAACATTTTCAGACAAACAAAAGCTGAGGAAATCTGTCAGACAAGAACTGAGGAATTTGTGATTTTTTAAAAAATTATTGATTCAGTGACCCAAGAACCTCAGACAACCCCAAACAATAAATATATAGAAACTATATATAGGTGTGTCAGTTAAACTGCTGAAAATTAAACATAATGGAAAATCATAAAAACAGCCAGGGAAATAAACATGTACAGGCAAACAACTCAAATTAAAGTTGACATCTTGTTAGAAAAAAATACAGGTCAGAGGGTAATGCAGTGACATCATAACAGAATTGAAAGGAAAAAAAAAATCTGTCAACCCAGAATTCTGTATAGAGCAAAAGTATCTTCTAGAAATTAAAGTGGAATGAAAACATTTTCAGACAAACAAAAGCTGAGGAAATCTGTCAGACAAGAACTGAGGAATTTGCTATAGGAAGTCCTTCAGGCTAGAAGGAAATAATCCCACGTGAAAACCTGGATCTGAAAAAAGGAGTGAAAAGCCCTGGTATGAGGGTAAACAGAAAAGACTATTTTTCTTCTCTAAATGTCCTTTTAAAAAACACTTGATTGTGTAAAGCAAAATGTGAATTTGAGAATTTATGGTATACCGTCGGTTTTCATTATTTGCAGTGGTTATACCCCACAAAATTGTTGCGGACCCTGGAGCTTCTAAGAGAAGCTAGGTTCCTATGAAACAGTGAACAAAATGTTTTTTGTCAACTGAGTAATATACGTCCTTGTTTTTTGTGTGTTTCTGTGTAAAGATACCTTATCTAATGTATGTTATTGATTCATTAATATTGAACTCAGCCAACAGCCCTGTAATTTATGCTTGAAGAAATTAATAATAACACACTAATTTTCCCCATTAGGTGCATCACAGCTTTCTTCTCCTTGGGACCACTACATACCATTTCAGCACTGAGTTTGGGGGCCATTTAAGATAACATAAATGGGTTGCAAGTTGGAAAAAGATATTCCATGCTTACCCTAACCAAAACAAGGTGATGCAGTTACAGTAATATCAGGTGAAATAGACTTTAAGGTCAAAACTAATTTAATAGATTAAGACATTTTATAGTAATAAAAGGACTGATTCAGTAGGAAGAAATTATCCTTAATGTGTTGGCATCTAATAGCTGCTTTGCAACATATAAAGCAAAAATTGTTAGCACTACCGGGAAGCTGACAATATAATCCACAAACCTTAACCCCCTAATTAAAAATGTATTTGTAGAACACTGTATCCCACTAGGTAATACACATCTCTTCCAAGTGCATATATAACATTAACCAAAATGAATCATAATGGACCATAAAGCAATTGTCAACAATTGTCAGAGGATTGAAACCATGCAGCAATTGTGTTGACTTGGAATTACATTAAAACTCAATGACAGTCCAAAACTAATACAATGGTGAATGTCAACTGTATCTCAGTTGAAGGAAAAACTCAAATGACAGAGAAATAAACAAAAATCTCCAAATGTTTGCAAATTAAGTCACATACTTCTGGGACTTCCCTGGTAGCTCAGTGGTTAAGAATCTGCCGTGCAACACAGAGGATGTGGGATTAATTCCTGGTCGGGGAACTAAATTTCATATGCTCCAGAGCCCATGTGTCTCAGGAAAAGGTCCCATATAGCATGACAAAGTATTCCATGTGCCTAAACTAAGACCCAATGCGGCCAAATAAATAATTAAAAAAGAATCACATACTTCTATATAACCTAAAGGTCAAAGAAAATATTACAGTGGAAAACTAAATATTTTGAATGATAATAAAAATGCAGTTGTGGGCTGCAGCTAAAGCAGTGCTTAGAGGGAAATTTATGGCTTTAAGTGCAACATTTAGGAAAGAAGAAAAGTTGAAAATCATCTACTACAATTTCCAACTGAAGAAGCCAGAAAAAGAACAGCAAATTAAACCCAGGGAAAATAGAAATAAGGAAATAATAAAAATAAGAGAGAAAACTGAATAATAAACTGACATATAGTAGATAAAGTCAATAAGCCAAAAGTTAGTTCTTTAGAAAAAAGTAATTAAATGAGTAAATTCCTAGCAAGACTGATCAAGAAAAGAGAAAGAGGGAAAACACTAGCAAAAAAACAAGGATGAAAACTAACCACTCAGAGCCTATAGAAATTTAAGATACTGTGAAGATGCTATGAAAAACTTAATGCCAATAAATTTGAAAATACAGATGAAATAAGTCCCTTGAAAAATAAAATGTGCTCAAATTGACATAAGATGAATAGAAAATCTTAATAATCCTATCAAAATATCTACTAAAGAAGTTGAATGCATAATTAAAACCCTTTCCACAGAATAAATCCTCAGGTTGTTTCACTGACACAAATTTCTGCAGCAATTCAGTAAGACATAGTACCAGATTATGAAATCTTTCCAGAGAACAGAAAAAGAAACATTTCCAAATCATTTTATGAGCATTATGAAAAGTGAAAGTGTTAGTCGCTCAGTTGTGTCCAACTCTTTGTGACCCCTTGGACAGTAGCCCATCAGGCTTCTCTGTCCATGGGATTTCCCAAGCAAGAATACTGGAGTGGGTAGCTATTCCCTTCTCCAGGAGATCTTCCTGACCCAGAGATCGNTTGCGGTGCACAGATTCTCTAGTTGTAGCACATAGACTCTCCAGTTCTGATGGGCAGGCTCCAGAGCATGTGGGCTTAGTTGCTCTGTGGCATGTGGGATCATAGTTCCCCAACCAGGGTTCGAATCCATGTTCCCTGCATTACAAGGTGGACTCTTAACCACTGGACCACCAGGGAGGTGCCAAGTTTTTTAGCTTGATCATAAGGTCATATTCTTCTGTCTGACTTCAAAGACCCTTCATAAACTGATCTCATTATATTCATCTAACCTTTTTTTCCTGACACACAGTCCCAGCAATGGTCCATCTCAACATCTCCATGATCTCTCCTCAATTATGGGCGTCCTCAGTCTGTACAGTGTAGAGTAGTGATTAAGATCGTGGCTGTCAGGTCAAGATAACCTGGGTCTGAACTAACTGTATGCATCATTAGTTGATTGGCGTCAGATCCTGAACTGTGGACCTTGGGCAGATGACCTACCCACTCTGTGCCTCTGGTTTAGTAAAGACTAGTACCTATGTTGCAGGGTTGTGGGAGATCATATGTGTCAGTCATATGACTGATCATATGTGACAATCATAAGTTGCCTGTGAAGCAACTTAAAGCAGAGCCTGGCTCATTGTAAGCGTGTGATGCATTTTAAGGATTATTACGATTCTCTCTCATATAGTGTGTCACTGTTTCATACATCTCATCTGTATACTGGAAGAGGATTCTCATAAATAAAATAGTATTTTAAAGTACCTAACAAAGTGCCTGGCACACAGTAGGGCTAATTTTCTCAAGAGGCAATTTTCCTTGTGCCAGGTCAAGGAGGCAATAGAGCTTTCTGTTCTGGGGGCCTACAACTTCATTTGTCCCAGTAGGGAGACAAGTGCTTTGCTTTTTAAGTCTCAAGGGCGATGAAATGGCTCAAAGAGTTGAAAGACAGGTGAGCGAGCTGCCTTAAAGAAAGTGTCTTACGGGGCGTCTCCGGTGGCTCAATGGTAAAGAATCTGCCTGCCAATGCAGGAGACACCAATTTGACCCTTGGTCCAGGAAGATCCCACACTCCACAAAGCGATTAAGCCCACACCACCACTACTGAGCCTGTTCTCTAGAGCCTGGGGACTGCGACTATTGAGCCCACGCACCTCAACTACTGAAGGCGACACACCCTAGAGTTGTGCTCTGCAGCAAGGGAAGCCATGGGAATGGGAGCCCACGCACTGCAACAAAGTGGAGCCCCCACTTGCTGCTGGTGGCGGTTTAGTTGCTAAGTCTTGTCCAACTCTTGTGACCCCATGCAGTGTAGCCTACCAGGCCTCTCTGCCCATGGGATTCTCCAGGCAAGAATCCTGGAGTGGGTTGCCATTTCCTTCTCCCGGGGATCTTCCTGACCCAGGAATCGAACCCAGGTCTCCTGCATTGTAGGCAGATGCTTTACTAACTGAGCTACAAGAAAAGCCCGTGCAGCACAAAGACCCAGCACAGCCAAAAATAAATAAATAATTATTAAAAACAAGAAAAGAATGCGTCTTCTCTACAGACCACTGTAGCCTCCACACATGGACATTCCTTTTGGAAGGAATGGAAGGACCAAGTGTCCTCCTCTAGTCACTGGTACTGATATGAGTAGAGCGGAGGGGCTGAGGGCCCACCAAATCTCTCATCAGCTTCAGGAACCCTGTCTGCTAAAATGGAAAAGGCAAGGCCCGAGTCAAGTCTCTGGAGCAGGCTGCTTTGTTTGTGAGCCAAGCACCTGCAGACACAGGTAGCTGTGTTCTGATATGCACGCCTGCAGATGAATGGCTGCAACTCCAGCCTGCGTTCAGTCTCTGATGCAGCTTTCCAAACACGTAGTAGCCATTCTTTTCCTTTCATTATCCAGAGTTCTCCTGCAGTGGTTCCTTCTGCAAATAGAATAGTGGTTCTTAGTCTTCTGGGCCTCTTTAAGAACCTGTTAAAGTTTACAAACCATCAGCTTGGAAAAATGTATACATACATAAAATTTTGCTTACAGTTCTAGGGAATCGGTTGACAATCCTGGAGTTCTTTGTTGGATTCCTGTTTAAGTAGCCTTCTCCTAGAGTAAAATATGGAATAGCGATTTATCTTATCTGTTTCTCAGAAAACAGTTAAGTTCTAACATGAGATAGGAGGAGTCTGAGGGCAAAGACAGGGTGGGCTGCTGAAATGGAGCTATTGCTGCTGGCTGGAGGAGATAAGTGAATCTGAAAGATACTACCCTCTGACCTTGTTTCCTAGCCCAAAGCCTGACCAGTGTTCTTTCAATTGCAACATTTTATCCTATTTTCACATTAGGATCAGGAGTAGTCAAGGCTGTATATTGTCACCCTGCTTATTTAACTTATATGCAGAGTACATCATGAGAAACGCTGGACTGGAAGAAACACAAGCTGGAATCAAGATTGCTGGGAGAAATATCAATCACCTCAGATATGCAGATGACACCACCCTTATGGGAGAAAGTGAAGAGGAGCTAAAAAGCCTCTTGTTGAAAGTGAGAGAGGAGAGTGAAAAAGTTGGGTTAAAGCTCAACATTCAGAAAACGAAGATCATGGCATCTGGCCCCATCACTTCATGGCAAATAGATGGGGAAACAGTAGAAACAGTGTCAGCCTTTGTTTTTTTGGGCTCCAAAATCACTGCAGATGGTGACTGCAGCCATGAAATTAAAAGGCGCTTACTCCTTGGAAGAAAAGTTATGACCAACCTAGATAGTATATTCAAAAGCAGAGACATTACTTTGCCGACTAAGGTCCGTCTAGTCAAGGCTATGGTTTTTCCTGTGGTCATGTATGGATGTGAGAGTTGGACTGTGAAGAAGGCTGAGCGCCGAAGAATTGATGCTTTTGAACTGTGGTGTTGGAGAAGACTCTTGAGAGTCCCTTGGACTGCAAGGAGATCCAACCAGTCCATTCTGAAGGAGATCAACCCTGGGATTTCTTTGGAAGGAATGATGCTAAAACTGAAGCTCCAGTACTTTGGCCACCTTATGCGAAGAGTTGACTCATTGGAAAAGACCCTGATGCTGGGAGGGATTGGGGGCAGGAGGAGAAAGGGACGACCGAGGATGAGATGGCTGGATGGCATCA
>SJXQ01012687.1:88653-171366 GCA_006408695.1 Aepyceros melampus | reverse complement strand
TGGAAAAGACCCTGATGCTGGGAGGGATTGGGGCAGGAGGAGAAAGGGACGACCGAGGATGAGATGGCTGGATGGCATCATGGACTCAATGGACGTGAGTCTGAGTGAACTCCGGGAGTTGGTGATGGGCAGGGAGGCCTGGCGTACTGCGATTCATGGGGTCGCAAAGAGTCGGACACGACTGCACGACTGAACTGAACTGAACTGAATATTTTAAAAATACTAGTGGGAGGGCCCTACCTACTGAAATTCTCATTTAATATGAGATGGACCCTAGGCATCAGTTTTTTGAAAAATTTAAATGACTTTACTGGTGTAAAATAATATACATTTAAGTATATAGTTTGGTGAATTCTGATATATGTACCAAACCCATGAAAATACCCATCATCCCCCAAAGTTTCTCTTCTTCAGGAACCCCAATTATATTAATATATGGGCCACTTGATGTCTCATGGCTCACCAATGCTGTGTGCATTTTGTTTTGCTTTCAGTATTTTTTTTCTTGCTGCTTCATTTTGTCTAGCTTATGCTGATATGTCTTCAAGGTCGCTAGTCATCTATAATGTCTAATTTCTGTGTATTTTTTTAATCTCAGTAACTATATCCTTCCAAGTTCATTTTCAAATATATATATTCCATTCCTTCTCTCCTTCCCTGGCTCATGCTTCCCTCTGCCTTCAAATACACATGCCAAGTGTATATTAAATCCTTGTATATTACTCTATCTGCTTTATTTCTGAGGTCTGCTTATACTGGTTCCTGTTTTACATGCCTAATGCTTTTTTTAAACTTATTTACCATCATTATTTACTTGTTTATTTTTGGCGGTACCGGGTCTTCATTGCTGCGTGTAGGCTTTCTCTAGTGGCTAGCAGGGGCGGCTCTCTAGCTGCGGTGCACGGGCTTCTCTCGCTACAGAGCACAGGCTCTAGAGAGTTGCAGGCTCAGGAGTTGTGACACCCGGGCTTAGTTGTTCTGAGGTGTGTGGGATCTTCCCCTCCCAGGGACTGAATCTGTGTGTCCTGCCTTGTAAGGCGGATTCTTAATCACTGGACCACCAAGGAAGCCCCGCCTAGTACCAAGGTCCTCAGGCTCATGAAGCATGTACAGGAGTATGATTCCTACCACCGTGACCCAGCACAGAGCCCCCGCACCCCCTGACCTGTTCTGCATGTGTAGAGTCTCCCTTTTCACTTCAGAACAACCTGCTCCCCCTTTTCCTCCCCAACAGCTCTGTCTCCTGTGGGTTGTCAGCAGTTTTGCTGAGCAGTGGGCTATGTGATGGTTTTTGCACGATGTATGCCTTGTAAGGCAGATTCTTAATCACTGGACCACCAAGGAAGCCCCGCCTAGTACCAAGGTCCTCAGGCTCATGAAGCATGTACAGGAGTATGATTCCTACCACTGTGACCCAGCACAGAGCCCCCGCACCCCCTGACCTGTTCTGCATGTGTAGAGTCTCCCTTTTCACTTCAGAACAACCTGCTCCCCCTTTTCCTCCCCAACAGCTCTGTCTCCTGTGGGTTGTCAGCAGTTTTGCCGAGCAGTGGGCTATGTGATGGTTTTTGCACGATGTCTTCATATGAGGGAAACAGTCTGACTTCACTTTGAAGGGATGATGTCTGCAGCCACTGGAAGATAAAATAGTGGTGTGATTATTGAACCAAAGGAATTTATGTTTTGTAACTTGGTTACTTTTATTTTGCATTTTGTTAAAGTATTAAATACTTTTTTCCTGTTTGAAAAAAAAAAAAAAAGAAGCCCTCCCTAATACTTTTTAATTGTATTGTTGGAACTTTGCATTATTGAGGACTGGAATTTTATGAAGTTTTTTAGGGAAAAAAAATATTACCCATTCAAGACATACTTTTAAGCTTTGTTAGATGCAGAATACCCCTTCGCCTAGGACTAATTTGGCCTTGCTCCCTGATGGATGTACTCCTGTAATGTATTAGGGGAGCTCTCTACTCTGACTGATGGGAGCGGCGATCACCTATGGTCTTATGAGCTGGGAAGATTATTTTGCCCAACCCTTTCATTCTTCTTGCTTTCAAGTAGTTTCCTCACAAAGATGTACTGATGGTTGCCCAGCCAATGTCCTAAAAAGCTCTCCACAGGTGTCTGGAGTTCTTTCTGTGTTCAGCTGTCTCTCTCCCATGAATTCTAATTGGCCTGGCCTCCCTGAACCCTAAATACTGTCTCCTTAACTCAAGAAGTTGTTGGACTTGGTTTAGGTGTTTCTTCCCTGGTATGGCAGCCTAAACAGTCTCTACCGGAAGTGAGTTGGGACAATCAACTAATTTGATTCCTTTCTCCCAGGGATTAGTGTCCTGCACTGTCAGTTGTCCAGTGTCTGACATTTTAGCTGTTTAAAGCAGGAAAAGTAATCTAGGCCCTGTCACTCCATAATCGCCAGAAAAGGTTATCAGTTGGGGTTTTTTTAACCTTCCTAGGTTAAAAATTCTAATATGTGGCCAGAGTTGAGAACCACTATAGTCTATTTTTATTATTGGAATTTTAGCCCCTATTGCCATGTTTTTCCCTTGCCCCCTTGCAGCTGTGATTTTACCATCACGTCTCAAACCATACTGGTTAACTCACATTTTCCCTGCCTTATACCCAGAGCTAGGAGAAATGGCATGATATTCTTGGATTTGGTACTTATGAGTACTCTCCAAATTTCTAGGCATGGTTCTCCATGTAAGAGAGAGAAGACATTCTGACTTGCTATCAATCATGTTATCCACAAAAAGAAAGAGAGAAGAAAACTGGGCTAAGGAGGTTGTTAGTTGAGAACTGTATCTATGGGCTTCCTTGGTGGTCCAGTGGTTAAGAATCCCCCTGCCAATGAAGGGCACATGTGTTCAATCCCTGGTGCAGGAAGATTCCATGTGCCATGGAGCAACTAAGCCTGTATGCCACAACTTCTGAGCCCACATGCTGTAACTACTGAAGCTCAAGGCCTAAAGCCCATGCAAGAGAAGACACTGCCATGAGACACTGCCACTGTTTTGCACACAGCAATGAAGAAGTCTGCTCACCATAACTAAAGAAAAGCCCGTGTGGAGCAAAGACCCAACACAGCCAAAAATAACCAATTAATTAATTTGGCTCAGATGGTAAAGAATCTACCTGCAATGCAGGAGGCCCAGGTTTGATGCCTGGGTCAGGAGGATCCCCTGGAGAATGTAATGGCTACCCACTCCAGTATTCTTGCCTGGAGAATTCCATGGACAGAGGAGCCTGGTGGGCTATAGTCCATGGTGGGGCAAAAAGTTGGACATGATTGAGCAACTAGCACTTTTACTTTTCATACCTGTGGAAGGTATAAAGGCAGAGTCAGGCAGGACAGAACATTATAGTCATGGAATATAGATACTTTTCAAATATTGTAGAAAAATATAAGCTAAATTAAATAAAAAACAAACAAAACTTGCTCTCTATTAGGGGTGTAAATTAGCACTAAAAGCAGCTCAGAGTCATTCCCCGAGTCTTCCAAAGAGAATGGGAAGCAATCATTTGTTGATTCTGCTGTGCCTTTCTACACGCAATATCTCATTTCATCTTTGAGGTGTTCTGAGTCACTTATCATCTCTGTTTTATACATGTGGGAAGCTATAGATTTGAGGGGTTAGGGAACTCATGAAAGACATACGGCTAGTAACAGAAAGGTAATGTCTGATTTCCAAGCCTGTGTCTTTTACCTCTCTGTCTCTAACAACAGCTGTCATGATAGCTTCCATATCTCGTGCATATTTGTTTATGTAACATCTTTACTTGACTTTCCCTGTGGCTCAGACAGTAAAGAATCCACCTGCCAATGCAGGAGACCTGGGTTTGATCCCTGGTTCGGGAAGATGCCCTGGAGAAGAGCATGGCAACCCACTCCAGTATCCTTGCCTGTTGAATTCCACAAACAGAGGAGCCTGGCAGGCTACAGTCCATGGGGTCACAAAGAGTTGGACACAACTGAGCAACTTAACACTTTAGTATAAATCACTAGAGAAAAGTGTGAAAATTCTAAGTCCAGCTTGATGAATTTTCACAAAATAAACACACCCTGTTTAACCAGCACTCAGGTCAAGAAAGAAGGTGGTTCATGCACCCTAGAAGTCTCCTCACATATGTCCCACTTTCAACCCAGGAGAAATAACATAGAGGTACTCAGTGGAGGCTATAGCTCAGCCTTCCTTAACTTGGGGTCCACATAAGCATCTATAAATCCCCCCAAATTACAAGCTTTTCCCAAAGAGAGGATGTAGTGTCTTCATCAGATTCTCCTCAAAAGGCACAAGAAATAAAAGCTACCACTGAAGACTGGCTCAGAGGGAATATAACCATTCATTCATTGCATCATCAAAATCAGAACCTAGTACCAGAAATGGCTACCAACTGAGAGTTTAATGTGCCAGACATTTTATGTTTATTATCTCTGACCCTTACAAAAACTCTGAAATGTAAGTATTATCACCTCTGTTTTACAGATATGGGAACACAGGCTTAGAATGAAGTTACTTGCCCAAGGTCACACATTATTGTATAGGTATTCATGAATACTAACATTCAACATGAGACCTGCTACAGCAAAGCCTGCACTTCTGCAGTGAGACCACGATGCCTTCAGCAATATTAAGTTGCCTAACCTCTGCTCAGAACAAGCTAAACTTGAAATACCAGGGCTGAACAGGAAACGAAAGAGTGAAGTCTCAAGCCCGGGCAATTTTTTTAAAAAAACAATTCTCTTCTAACCAATGACAACTGCAAAAGGGAAAGTGCTGCCTTTAAAAGAGGCACTTTGCCCTCAAAAGAGGTGTGGCCTCCAAGAGGTGTGGCTGTTAGGTTTTCTCTAGTGGGAGTTACTATCGAACCACAAGCCAACTGTCTATCATTACACTGCACTTTGAGAGCACACCAATGATTGGTCGACTAAGAGAGCAACATTTGAATTTTAAGAAAAGACCAAAACAACCTAAGGTCTTTACTTCAGTGAGAAAGATAAAGCTTGTCAGAGAAAACTGAGTCAGCGTCAGAGATTAGGCACGGAAAACCCTGTTAGGTAAAACCTTGACTTCCCTAACTGGTGTTAAATTGCTATTAAATTCTTCAAGAAATTAGCCCCCATTTGAAAAGATATGTAAAAACTATGTGAAAATGCTTTGTAAATGGCAAAGGAAATGGCTAGCAAATAGTTTCAAAAAACCCCAAAACTCTAAACAGAAAGCAAAATTTACCCGCCTGCAAAGGCTATACCAGGAGGTGGTAGGGTTAGAAGCAGCCACAATTTTGGCCCCTACTTTCCTACTTAACACTAGGTCTCATGTAGAATTGTTTTCTGTCTCTCATTTCCCCTCTGCTATTCCACTGGACCATTAAGTACACTGCATCAGCTGTGCTTTATTTTGGAGAAGACATACATAATAGAACCTGTAAGAGAAAAGAATGGCTCAGATGACTTTTTATATAGAAAACAAAACATCGACTCAACTTAAAAGATTGAAAAATTACATTCGCTTAGTATATTTACTACAATTCATTCTGAGTCTGAGATGCATCCTCAGCTGAATGAGATAGAAAGAAAAATGAAAAAAAAAATCATTTATTTCAGGCAATGCAAGTTCTTCTAATACAGCAAGCTTTAAAATTTTAGAGGCCTTGAAATATTGAAAGTAACTCCTATAATTCAGTCATCTTTTCCTCAGTAACAGCTTCTATTATAGAGTTTCATTTAATAGATAAGGCTGAAAAAATATTGCTTCATATTTTATATGCTGTATTTTATATCTATGAAGTAAAGCATTACAGAACTACTCACAGAGCCACCACAGCAGCAATGTAGAATTTCCAGGTTTTTTGTTGAAACGCACTTTATTAAAAAAAAAAAGTCATGAACAATAAATTACAATCATTTCCCCCTTTTATAAATTCTTCATAAAATATATTTGACAATTTTAAAAGAAAATTTCAAAAGTTGCTTTTGTTTTTGAAGTGCTGATGACTTATTTTTTGACCATTTTGTCATGCTGGTAATTATTTGTAGCTGCTACAATAGTTTGATTGATAAACATTTTACAGTTAAAAACAACAACAACAACAACAAAGAGGAAAAAACAGACCAGCAGAAAGAACTATTCAGTGTGCTATTTATCTGACACTTAACACTTACTTCATCATAATGACAAAGTATCCCTTAGCACCAAAAAACTACAGGAACCCCAGCCTTCTAAGTGACAACTAGTGCAAAATAACATTCTAGGAACTAACTGTACAATCCCATTATTTTAACTGGCCACAGCTGCCTATAAGCTTATTTGAAATATTTGGTCTTTTTTCAATTAAGACAAATTTCATAAAACACTATAAACCATGGCAAGAGACTCTATGAGGAACAATTGTTTATTGAGTACCTATTATGGGCAAGGCACTGTGCACAAACTCTTGCTTCCATTTTTCCTCTAAGCAATATCCAGGAATTTCCAAGTATCACTTTATTTCTTACTCCTTGCTGGAAAAGCTCATGGCTACATGCCATTTTAAAATTGTCATTTTATCAACTGATCTTTAGTGCTGAGCACACAGTAGGTACTTAATAAATACCTCCTGACTGAAAGAATGAAGACAAAGAATTTACTATCATTTTTCTTGGTATCATAGGCTATTTAGAATACAGGGACTTAAGAAAATTTCAGAAGAAACTTCCTGATCACCTCACATCCTTACCGCCAATGAAAGGAATAATTCCACTTCACAGGTAAATTAAAACAGTTTTGAAAATAAATTATAATTGTTAACTCTTTTAAATGAGGTGGGACCAAAAGCTATCTACTTGGGAAACCATGATATGTAGCTATTTGAAGAACAAATGAAGCATTGGTATGCCATCACCTAAGTCATCATGAATCTCTGCTGAAGTGCCATGTTATTGATAAGACATTGTAATGCTTTTTTACTTCGAGTAACTCAATCTACTTGGCCAGATCTGTGTTCTACTAATTTGGTGATCCAGACGGTCAATTATCATGAAGTTCCAGTGTATTTCCACCTCCAATTTGAAAATAATTCTTATGATTATTAGCTTGGAAGTAATGTTAAAAGTACATCTTTTTTTTTTTAAGAGGTTTTAAGTAAAACCTTTCAGCCTAAATTTTAAACTTCACACCAAATAATGCATAGTTCAGAAATTTTATGTACTCCACTTTTTGTGCTTTTTCACTTTTTATAGTCCCCTGAACACATTTTAAATAAAGAAAAAATTATGGTAGGAATATTCCAAAAGTTGTGGAAGTTCAAAAAAAGCTGAGGAGACTATGTGAACTATCAATGATTTCAACATTCTAATACTTTCAAACTTTTTTTACTTTTGACTAAAGATTCTAGTGCTTTATAAAGATTAACCTATATACAAATGGTCTCAAAGTATTAACAACTTTAAAGGCTAATGATCTGTTTTAGGAAAACTTTCTTCCTTTAGATTTGAACTATCTGCATTTACAGGGAAAAAAAACAAACTGGAGACAACTATATGGGGTTAAAAATCAAACTGACCTCAAGAATAATGGTCTATTGGTTCTTCACACAGACCATACCAAATGATTGTATAAAACTGATAACCTCTCTATTTGAAAGATATAACTGATGCCACAGTATTTTACCCATTTGCCAAACTGTATAGGTATCACCTCCCACCTTAGAAAAAGGTGGTCAACACTGAATACAACCATATCACTACCATTACTCTGTCAAATTAGACAAAACAGCATTAGTGCCAAAATGAAAGGAATTCCAGTGATTAAACATGAGACCATACTGGAGCAGGCAATGAAAGGGTAGAACTCATTTGGTTTCTTCAGCTTTATGCTGAGGATTAGACAAAGTCTTGAAAATAAAAAGGTATTATCAATTACTATAGTTTATATACAGCAAGGTTTTCAGAAACATTAGAATCCTGTGTTCAGACTTGTATTAGATTGCAGATGCTCAAGTGCAGTCATGTCCCAATGCAGTGGTTTAATTGGTTAACTGAATGCTTGGTTACCTAAAACCACATTGATTGCATGGCTAATTCAACTCCTCAGCTATAGGGCACTGGAGAGCTCAAACAAACTTCAGCAGCTTTGGATCACTTACTTTCACTTACGTTTAGCCAGATAATTTTGGACTCTCCAAAATGATGTCTTAAAAAAAAGCTGTATAACATTATAAAAATAAAAACTTAGTATGATTTCATTAGAGGGAGGGATAGGGTAGGAAGAGGGAAGGTTCTTTTATTTTTCATTACTGATTTCACCAGCAAATCTCAAAAATCCAAACCTACATCAAATAATTTAAACAGAAGTGGCATTTTTTTCATATGGAATGCAAAATGCACACATTCACATACTTACATATACATAAATATATACATATACGTTTCCTTTACAAAGCTTCAAAGGTTGCATTACCAGCATGCAAACCTTTTTTTCCATGGAAATTCCTAATACTGACAAGGAATGTCTAAAATACTTAGAGACATATTTCCAGAAAACTGGACTCTTCTTTTCTTGGCTCTTATTGAGAATTTTCCTGCCAAACTTCTACCAATGATCATTTAAAAAAATTTACATCCACATTGGTAATACACTTTTAAAACATATTAACAGAATGGCCAGCTTGGACTTAAGAAAAATGAGGAAAAAAAAAAAAATCCCACAATAAAATCTAAACCCTTAAAAGTTGGAGTTTAGCTTTTTATATTCTTTTTCAGCCACATTATGTTGCATCACTGTTAAAACAGAAGCAGCATATCATCCAAGATATTTGCAAATAATATATGTGTCACGTTTCCCAGCTGCTATCTTTAAATGCAATTTGTACTAATCTGAGTTCTAGTTCAAAAGCATCTGGACGATCCTGAGGGTTTGCAGCCAGCATTTCCTTAATCAGTTGTTTCATACGCCCATTCATAGACTTTTTCTTCACAGGAATGAGAAGTTCCATTTTGGGATTTTCCAGAAGTGCCTCCCCAACAGGCACAATCTCAGTTCCTTGTTTTACATAACTCCCCAAGAGTTCCTTCTTTGTCTCTGTGTCTATGAAGGTGATCCTTTCCAGCATTCCCAGATGATAATCCCCAGAGCAAAGATGTCAGCTTTTGCTGTATAGTGTCCCTCCCACACTTCAGGAGCCATGTAGAAATCTGTTCCACAAGCTGTAGAAAGGAAACACTTGTTTACACTGACAGGTTCTTCTGGATTCTGCCCAGATGCTGAACAAACTTTACTTAGACCAAAATCAGCCACTTTGAGAGTAGGTTCCAAGTCACTGGTATCCAACCTGCTTTGAGAAATCAGGATGTTATCTGGCTTCAGATCTCGATGGATGATCTGGTTTTTATGCAAGAAAGCCAGGGCACTGCTCAGCTGAAGCATGAAGCTGGTGTTAGTTTTACGATTGGGTTTCCTGGACAACAGATACTCATTCATATCTCCTCCATCACAAAAATCCATCACAAACCACAAGTAATAGGCGCTTCTGGGATCAAAGGCAATTTCTCCTTTTAGTGAAGTCTCTACAAGCTATAAGAAAGAAAAAAACAGATTATAATCATCTGCAAGGTTTATATAATTCAGCTATAGAGAAAGAGTCACTGGTTGAGTTAGTCTCTAATTTTAATTGGAAATTCCATGAATATTTTATTTGTTTAGTGCTTTCATATGTTCATTTTATTTTAAACTTTAGTACTTCAAACTGTCACTTTGTCCCTAACAAAAATACATCAAATTTCTAAGTCAAGAGGTAAAAACTTCATTAACAATAGTTATATTTTGAGAAGTGTCCAACTGCTTGTACATTTTCTGCATGTGTCAATGGAGCTAAATTCTAACTGGCTAGCTAATAGCTTCCTGAAAAGATCAAAGTTTCAGCTCCTAGATCTGGTAGACTGCCAGCTGGGGTATAAACATCAGTTAGGACATTCTACTCCATAAAACTGCCTGAAATCTACTTCTTGCTTATTGCACTTACACTATCAACATAATATGTGAAACTAAGAGAAAATTATGAAGGAACAAGCAGTTGTTACAGAAATAAAGTGCTCCTGTAGTCACTGATAAAACTAAAGACTGACATCATTATTGCAGAACTTCTATAAGCAGAATGCAAATATGGAGGCTATATCAATTGATGGCTTCTAAAAACCAAATTATAAAAATCACATATGCATTGATATAAAAATTCAAAACTGAGCTTGTATATTTGATATAAGCTGAAAATCTAGAATAAAGCACTGTTTTACTTATATCATTATCTAATTATAACTCTCCTACTACCTGAAATTCAAGAATCTCAATTACTTCACTGAGCATGAACTATCATTTTAAATTACAGTGCTTTGAAAGCATTTGTCCTATGGTGTCCTTTTCAGGCTCACAGGCTGAACAGAAACTCAGTAGGGAAGGTGAAGAGTTGTTGAAGAGTGAGTGATCTGCTATAAATCTACTAGTATTTCCTTTTGTCTTTTCGGTGGGCAGAGGCAAAGAACACCTCTTCATGCTGTCTCCCCCATGGCAGCCATAATTGCAATGGTCTGCAGAAGTCTTCTTTGCATACATTTTCTTTGTTGCATGTGTTTGCCACTGAGACAGAAAATGAAAGAACAGAAAGGTCCAGATCACACAATTATTTACCAGGTGCACTGTTACTAAATATGCTCAGATTAAAGATGGGCATCATCACTCTTCCATCATGCCCTCTTTTCATTCTCAAAAGCAAAATTCCTAAATAGCTTTGAGCAATGCAGAGTTCCAGCATTCAAATAATGGTTTAGAGTAAAGCCAGATAGTAGGTATTTTAGGCTTGACAAGCCACATAAGGTCTCTGTTCCGTATTCTTAAAAAAAAAACCTCTTAAAAAATGTAAAAACTATTTTTAGTATCCAGGCCATACAAAAACAGGCTGAGGGCTATAGTTTGAGGGCCCCTGGTTGGGAGCTACAGAAACACAGAGCCCAATCTGCTTACTGTCATGTGCAGATGTCAGCCATTGGCTGTCTTGCCTAAAGTCCTTTAACAGCTTCCCTGTTCTCTTAGGCTATAGTCTAAGCTCTTTAACATGGGCTGTGCACTCTCACCCTGCTGATTTTTCTAGTTTCACCTAAAACATTCTCCTTGTACACTGCAGTCTTATTATCTTCTTTCAGTTCTTAGAATGCTTCATGTCTTTTGCTTCTAGACATTTATATGTACAGTTCTTTCTGCCTGGGAAGTTTTCTCACTCACTCACCTGGCTAATTCCTCTTTGCCTTGCAAGTTTCGGTTGAAACAGTTCATAATTCCTGAACCCCAGGATTATGTCAGGTTGCCTACTACATGCACCTACATCATCCCGTACTTTTCATTCATGACACTCATGATAAGTATACATATTGGCCATAAAGTTTCCATGCATAAGATGTGTTCTCTGTTAACTGTTTTACATTTCTTCTGGGTAAGGTTTTTAGCTATCAGGAACTGACTGAATGATTCCAACTGAGAACAAGAAAGCTATCTAGCAAAACATGAAAGAAAAAAAAACTGTAGAGAATAGTGAAGACCATATGTAGAGACTCTGTCGTCACACTATAAATTTGTTTGGTTTTACCACGTGTAAATATTGGTTGTCTTCACTAGTGTAAATTTAGAGGGCACTTGCTAATGTGTTGGTGAATGTCTGGTTAACTAAATAAATCTGTCGAAAATATAATTTGATTTAGAGTTGCTTACGACTGAGTTCTTCCTATGGGCCAAGTACTGTGTCTGCATCATCTCTTATTTTGACAAGTCCCATGGAAGGTAGAAATTATTATTCCTTACATTTGAAGATACAGATGCTGGGGAAAGATGGGTTATTTATCCAAGGTCATACAGCTAGCAAAAAACGCCATAAGTCAAATACAGGTCTATCAGGCTTTAAAAAGATGAAATAGATTACTTAACAAAAAGGTACTTTAGATTTAAAAAAAAAAAAAAGGCTTTACGTCTTAAAGCCTTGAAAGATTAGCTAGCTAATAACTAGTTATTATAACAGTTGCTCCATCTGGACTTAAGGATACCATCAGCACTAAGCCAGATGTTTAAATATCCTTGCATTTATAGTTCAATTATGCATTTTAGTCTCCAAAATTCAATGCAAAGTCCAGCAAGGTCTAGCTACTTTTATGCGGAGTGCGGTAAGAATGTTTCCGATTTTTCTTTATCATTGTAACTTATCTAATAAGCACTTTTAGGAGAATACAAAGTAAAACAAATAAAGACTAAATAGTTATGTTTATATTCCCTATCTTAAGAGAGAAATTAGGTTCTGAAGGCTGATATTTTTTCACCATACAATGAAACTTTAGTTTTTTAATTACATAGAATAATGTGTTTGTTTTGTTGTTCCTAGAACAAAAGCTTTTGCTGTTTTAAAACAGACTTTTGTACCCTGATGGTAAATTCTGAATTTAGACACACTCGTGGAAAGTTGTTCAAGTTCCAAGAATGACTGAACTTAAGAAATTTTGCTCTGGCCTTTAACTAGCTATGTCTGAAGTATATTTTCTCTTCAAGTATAGACCTACTAGAAATTTTGATCTATGGCAGAAATCAACTTTAAAAAAAAGAACCAGACTTTCTGTTTTCCTATATTAATGCTTTCCCCAAGTCTACAGAAGAGTAATCTGGAGGCAAAAGGGTAATCTAGAGGTTATAGAGCACAAGTTTTAGCTGCCAGATAGTCCTACATTTAGCTCCCAATTCTGCCACTTGCTATGTGATTTCGGATCAATTCATTATCTATTCTAAGCCTCAGTTTCTTCATTTGTAATGATAATAATAGTACATTTCTCACAGGATTGTTCTGAGCAGAGTATGGAATGAGTAGGAAGCCAAATGTTAAGTCGTTAGTAACATTCAGGTGCTAAGCCACACACTCCATGAAAATTCAATGGAATAGCATGTTTAGGATCTTAAACAACGTTCTAAAACACGAACATGAGTTCATGTTAGTGATAAAAGCCCAATTACCTATGGGTACTACTACTGGTTGTAGAGTTTTCCCTTTTCTTCTGTCTTCAGTTTCAAAAAAAATTGATTTCAAATAAGTGAACTAATTAGACTCTAGTCTCAATCACATCTGAGCAGAGTATGGAATGAGTAGGAAGCCAAATGTTAAGTCCTTAGTAACATTCAGGTGCTAAGCCACACACTCCATGAAAATTCAATGGAATAGCATGTTTAGGATCTTAACGTTCTAAAACACGAACATGAGTTCATGTTAGTGATAAAAGCCCAATTACCTATGGGTACTACTACTGGTTGTAGAGTTTTCCCTTTTCTTCTGTCTTCAGTTTCAAAAAAAATTGATTTCAAATAAGTGAACTAATTAGACTCTAGTCTCAATCACCTCTCCAGTTCCTATGCTGTCCCATTCCTATGCAGATTGGCAAGTATCATGGCATAACAGGTGGCTTATGTTATTTTTAGGTATTTGCATCACAGGTTTAAATAAAACCTGTTTTAGAGGAAATGTCTAACTCAGTTCTTGGCAGACTCCTATCTATTCCTAACGATATAAACACCTGCATTTAAAAGTAGAAGTTCATCTGACTCTTTCATTCCTCTTACTGCTGACCAGTGCTACATTCAAATCATTTCTATTTCCCATTCAACCACACATACCTGTAAATAAAGGGAAGAATTAGAGCCGTGGGACATCTTTTGCACCATCCCATCTTTTTGTAGGATGCATTCCTCCAAGTGAATCACATTTGGATGTTGGCTCTTGATACTGCTTAGTGCCCAGAACTCACGCAGGGCTAGTTCAACATTTTCAGGTGCATGGCATCGAATTTTCTTCACTGCCACCCGTGCAGAGGTCTTTCTGATGACTGCTTCGTATACAACACCGTAACTACCTCGGCCTACCTCCCGTATTAGATCGTACTTTGGCTGGCTACTCACCATCTTCAAGGTCAAGGTTTCTGGAAAAATGAACAAAGTGCTCTGTTGAAATTAAGTATACCTACTGGCTTGAATTTCTTCTTATGCACGATTTAGTAGTTATCACCTGTCTCACGTCTGCAGTGCTTGAACAATATTTGCTATACACTGGGCAAATGTAAATATTTTAATAATAGTAACACTACTATTTAATAATAGTAATAGTAATGTGGTACTTACCATGTATCAGAAACTGTCCCAAGCACTTTATATATTAAGCTCATTTAATCCTCACAACAATATTATGAGGTAGATATTGAGCATAATAGCTCATTTTGTAGATGAAAAAATCTAAAGCACAGAGTTTAAGCAACATGCCCAAGGTCAAACAGCTAGTAACTGGCAAACATGGGATTTGAAATCAGGCCATCTTGCTCTGACAATCTCTTACATGAACTGCTTCAAACACCACTGCTAAACATAAACCAAAAAGTTCATATTCTTATTTACTGATCATGAAAAAACAATCAAAACTCCTGCTTCACCTGAAAATTGATACATATAAAACCGATACATTTCCTTAAAATGGCAAAACTCACAGAAGCACAAACACCTGGCTTAGGTTTAGATACTGAGACTGTACAGAAGTAAAAATGAGTAGTTATTTTTCTTTTTTAAAAGTAAATGATCAAACTATACATATTCCTATTTTAATTTTATTTCCTTATTTCTTGCAAAATAAAGTTTGTGGAGAAAAATGTTCCTTTACAGATAAACTAAGCTACTTAGAATATGGTTATTGTTCTTCTTGTTTCAACAATAGCTATTTAGAGCTAGGTCATTTTTGCCAATGAAAACTATCCTGCATATTAAAGAGGTTCTGTGAGAGAGTTCTTTGGAATTCAACTTGATAAATCATTTAAGGCAAGGGCAAAGAAAGGCCCTGTGTGGAAACATGTGTTGAATTAAGAGTTTGAAGAGTGCCTCCTCATTCTCCGAAGACCGTCAAAATTTTAATGAGCTTCAGGAACCAATTCTCATTTGTAGAATGCCAGCATGGGGAAGAAAAGTTACCTGAGACTGTACAATTTTTATAGTGTACGGTTTAGGGGAACACAAAGCGACCGACAAATAGAGCCTGTCAAGTTGGGACCAGTCTTTTAAGTCGACAGAACAGATTTAATAAAGAAAATGAAAGCTTCTGAGATTGCTTTTAGTCCCACTTCCTCTAACTGGACACCGCTCTTCAAATTCCTACAGTATTTCCGAGCGTCGGATTTCCTGCCACAGAATTCTCTGCCCCAGCTACACAGTGGACATTCGTTCCTGTCCTCCGTGGATCGCCAATTCCTATCCATCTTAAAGTGGCTCGTGCCTTGAAAGCTGCCCCAACCCCCCCTCCCTGAATAGCTGGGAAGGAGGGTGTCTGTGAAGTCTTTGAGATCCTGTGTCAAAACACAGCGCGGTGATGCACACCGTGCGAACCTCGGGGACTTGGGACGGCATCCCCCCGGGCCCTCGCGCCTCCACCGGCGCTCGGACACTGGCCGGCCCCGCGGTACACCTGCTGGCGCCCGGGAAGGGCCAGTCCTGGGCAGAGGTGTAGCCCGACGCGGCGGCTCAGGCCCCGCTCATTGGCCAAGTATCAGGCCCTCCCCCTCTTCGGCGGCTTCCAGAGAAAACCCGGAGGGGCTCCTCTCAGGGCCCTTCACCCGGACGAGCCAGTCCTGCAGTTGTCCCAACTCCTCCGGGGCGGCGGCTGAGGCCCGGGGCCTGGGGAGGAGGCCACGGGGCAGAAGAGGAGGCCGCGGCTGGGGCCGGTGGCCTGAGGGGTGCGGGCCGGAGGCCTGAGGCGCGCGGGGCCTTCCCCGGGACGACTCCGCTGACAGCTCCGTGACAGGCCGCCTGGGGCGGGAGGCACGTGCGGGGCCCTCGGCTCTGCAGCAGGGCCTCTCTGCCGAGCCGAGGGGCCAGATTTACCTCAGGGGAGCCGCCGCCGCTTCTCTCTCTCACGGGCTCTGCAGGCCGCCATTATCGGGGAGCTCGCGCCTCCGCCGCCGCAGCCTCCAGTCAGAGGCCGGCGCGCGCCCCCGTGGTGCGCGCGGACACACCCCCTTACGCCTCGCGGCCCCGCCCCCCTGCGGCTTGCCGTAGCGCGACCCGGGACGCCGAGCGCCGGTCCGCGGGGCGCGCGCCTGGCGCTCCGCTGGCCTCCCGACTGCCTTGGCTTTCAGGAGCCCGGGGAAGTCGCGGAAGGGGGTTGCGCGCTCTGGAACGCACCACTCGTGCCCCCTCCCCGCGGGGGTGACCGGGCGCGGCGAGGCCACTCCACGCCCGGGGGCTCGGTCGCCCTCCAGCCGCGGCGGGCGCGGTTCCTCAGCCTCCGGTCCGGGCTGAGGGGAGTGCGCGAGCCTGGAGCGCCTCCCCTCCCCCGCTGCGCCCCCGTTTCTGACTTTACCGAGCTGCGGGAAGGTGTGCGGGGTGGCTGGGGCGGAAGGCCTGGGGCATCTTCTTACGCGCCGGGCTGGGATGCCTGCGGGACGCGGGCCTCTTTCAGGGCCCCGCGGGAAGCACGGCCCGAGCTGAGAGGCCTGGCGTCCGCCCCGCCGGCAGGGAGGCTGCACCTTTTGTCAGAGTCCCTGAGCCATACTTGCGCGCTGTGTAGTTGCCGAGGCGGCGGCAGCGCGGGGCTGGGTGCGATCATCTGGGAAGATGCGGTCCCCTGCCCCGCCGGCGCGGTGGTATCTCCCTTAAAGAACCCGGAGCCTCATTGTTCCGGGGCTCTGCGGCCGGGAGACGGGGCGACCTGCCCCCGGCGTGGAGGAAGGGGCCGCGGCCTCCGCGCACGCCCTGCCTGGCGGCGGCACCCGCGGACTGCACGTGGAGAGTCGGGACCACCCCCTTACAACCTTGCGCTGCTAGAGGGAGAAGTCTGGGCCGGCCTGGACCGAGATTAACAGCGAGGACGGCCGTGCTAGGGGCCAGACGGTCAGCCTGAGTCACTGGGTCCCCGGACTGCCGTTGGCCAGATCCAGGCCTGCGTTCACCAGACAGCCAACTCTGGACTGTCAGTTGCTCAAAGACCCAGACCGATCGGTCATTGAGTTAGTTTCACGGATTAGTAAGCAACCGCCAGAATCGTCCATTCCTTCACAGATTTAATCCCCGCACCTAGTGTTTGTCAATAAAGTGGTTGTTCCTCTCCCAGTGCTGTATAAGGCATGATGCGCAAAGAATCCGTGTTAACTGCTCTCAAGGGTCAACCAATTACCCATTTTATTTTCTGTCCTCCATTTATGGGCCTCCCGAGTGTCTGGGATTGGGTTAAATCTTTAAATGATCTCTCCTAATCCTAAAGAAACTCCACAAGGGCAGGGCTTATTACTAACTCTATTTTTACAGGTACGGACGCAGACCTTTGCATTCTTTGATGGAAAGGTTTTTTTTTTTTTTTTTTTGGAGGGGGCACTTGCCTTGAATACCCCACTCCCTGGTGTAAATTCTCCTACTTATCCCGACCAAAAATAAAAAACAAAACGGAAACCTTGCTCTGTTATCTGTTCGATTTTTGCCCTGAATGTCATTTACCAGTCTTCAGCTGTCTACTAGGACTACTGATATATTCTAAGGTTTGGTTTCTGCCCTTGAGAGGGAAAGTTGAGGGGTCCGTGTAGATAGCTGACTACCTGTGTGGGTAATTGATCAGAATCAGGAGTGGTATCTCTGGCCAAGGAAACTTTACTTTTTGTTTATCTTAGTCACTAAATACAAGAATCCCTCCTCTCAAGATGGTTGCAGAACTTGAAATCCACTCCCATAATTCAAAAGTTATGAAACTGACTCTAAAGCCTGTGAGGTGGACGTTTTAGTAATTTGGGGTGTCCTCTTTAGGAAAAAGATTACAGAATGGGCCTATGAATACAGTGCTCGGGCCTTGGAAAGTATCTCTGTAAGTGAGGGACTCTGAAGCCTGAGCTTCAGAATAAAGATTACATTATGTGCTGTGCTAAGTCGCTTCAGTTGAGTCCGACTCTGTGCGCACAATGGACTGTAGCACTGCAGGCTCCTCTGTCCAAGGGGTTCTCCAGGCAAGAATACTGAAGTGAATTGCCTTGCTCTCCTCCAGGGGATATTCCTGCATTGGCAAGTGGGTTCTTTACCGCTAGCGCCACCTGGGAAGCACCGAAGATTACCATATGTCGCTATATTTGCCCCTAAGCCTTCACGAGACTCAGAGTTTCTGGGGACAGGAGCCTTGTCTGTGATTTATCTATCCACTGTGATTTATTTATCCACTGTCTGATATTGCACCAAAATACTCCTGTAGATAGATAGCATTGTCATACACTGCTTGTGGGAAGGCAAAATGATGTAACTCTAATTAAGGACATTTGGCAATCTATAGCCACATTACCTATGTATTTACTCTCACCCAGTAAACCTATGTCAAGGCTAAACTTTAAGGAGTCTATTCTAGTGATATATTGGCAAAATACAAAAAGCTCTATGCACAAGGCTATTCATTATGGCATTAAAAAAAACTATGACATTATTTTCAATGGCAAAAGATTGGAAACTGCTCATGTGTCAATTAACTAGCTGAATAAATTACCATACAAATGCAGGATGAAGTGCTATGCAGCTGTAAAAAGATACGTGGATAAGTTCTTATAAATAAATAGAAACTAATGTGTAGTCCATGTATATAAGGGGAATAAGCAAGGTGCGTGATAGTGTTTGTAGAAGTGCCATCTTCTGTGTAAGTAGTGGGATGATATAAATATACATTAATTGCTTATATTTAAAGTTAAACAATGGAAGAATAAACTCAATCTTCTAAAAATTATTTGCTGTGTGGGATGGAGTGGGTAGGGATGGGAATGAGACTTCTGTGAATGTACCTTATATAGTTGGAAACTATGTTAGAAACGTAAATGTTGCATATTTACATTAAAAAAGTTCAGTAGAAAGAATAAAATAGTCCAAAAACATTAAAAAACAGATGGAAACAAATGAAGTGATATAGCTACAGGAGAAAATACTTTCAAGTGGCTTACAAGTATTTTGATTATACCTCCCTAATAGGATACAATCTAAGGACAAAGTAGAACTGCATAGAAATATTAAATATTAAATTGCATTTGTTAGTCTTATTGTTAGTAATGATGCTAATATTTCTATTTTGAAGCTATGGTAGGTGCATTTTTCAATAAAGTAATTATGTCAGTGGTATTAGGAATCAATATTTCAACAAATGAGAAGAATTACAAGTATTAAAGAAGCCTAGGATAATTTTATATCTGGGTTAGTCAACAGAATGAATGAAATGTATATGTTTTCCCCCTTAAAAATGTATTCTCTAGCCCTTTCTGCTGAAAAGACCGAGAAGCAATGAACAACTCAGTAGTAATGAACACTCTTAGTGCACAGATTTGGTGTCTAAACACCATTTTCCAGTTCAAAAAATAATTAAAAATTAAAGTCGAGGTTCTTTTGATAAATGTCTGATTCCAAATCTAGAGCAGGAAAGATGATGTTGGGTCATCTTTTGCCTAAAGGACAGGAAGCTATCAAAGACTATTACAGTCTTGTAAAAACGACTGAAATACCAGTACAAAGGGGACCCATTGGCCAAAGATGGAATAATTTGAGCATTAAAAGAAAAATAATGACTTCAGTAGAGCACAACACAAAATATATAAAAATCTATTAATGAAAGGAAAACAACATTTGTTATCAATGAGTTCATTACTCTGACCATTAATGGATAAAGGAAAATAAAAACTTTTCTGTTCTTTTCTTGATGAGTTATACTGCAGGTAACCAAATAGTAGATAAGAAAAAGTTATTTTTATAGAAGGATTCCAATGAATAAATGCAGAAGAAATGATAGGATTAGAAAAATACAGTTTTGCAAAGCCTAATTAAATAATGAGTCTAGGAAGCAATCATGAAATGATGCTGAAACAACTGGATGAAAGATTGTTGAGAAAACTTGTAATTGAATGAGATTTTAGGCTAACACTGCCTGAATCCACTGACCAACCTACAAATCATTAAGAGGGGCACACAGTGCTTTCCATAGAATATTCTTGCCTGAAGAAAAAAAAAAAAAAGCCTAAGCAAACCAAGATCTAGTTACCACTTTATCAAAAATATGGGACTTAGACAAACACCACAGTCAGCCAAACTCAAAATGTGGAACATTCTAAAAGGCCATTATTACCACAGACACTATGTCATTATCATACCTAACAAAAAAGAACCCGGGGGGGTTCGATCCCTGGGCTGGGAAGATTCCCTGGAGAAGGAAACTGTAACCCACTCCAGTATTCTGGCAACCCACTCCAGTGTCTTGCCTGGAGAATCCCAGGGATGGGGGAGCCTGGTGGGCTGCCATCTATGGGGTCACAGAGAGTCAGACAAGACTGAAGCGACTTAGCAGCAGCAGCAACCAGTATTCTTGCCTAGAGAATCCATGGACTGAGGAGCCTGGTACTCAACAGTCCCCCGGGTTGCAGAGAGTCGGACACGACTGAGCGATTTCACTTTTCACTTTCTTTCTATTCATACAAAACAAGTGATCTGGTTTCTGCAATAAATTTATTGCATGAAAATTAAAAAGGAAGGTAGAATGGTAAATTGTAAAACTCAAGACACTTACCAAATGCAAAAACCTTATTTAGATCCTCATTAATAGTTCAAGTGGATTATTAATAACTGTCAAAAGACATCTTTGGTACAATCAGGGAAATTTGAATATTAACTAATAGATCAAGGAATTATTTGTTCTTTTTTGTCAGGTGTAATAATGACATAGTGTCTGGTAATAAAAGCCTTTTTCAATTAGAAATGCATACTGATGTGTTCTGGATAAAATGAAATGAGATTTGGGATATGTTTTAAAATACTTTGCAAGCAGCATAGCAAACAAAAAGAGGGAGGAAGACTGGCTGAAATATTTATAGTTGTTGAAACCTGGGTACATGGGGTTCATTATGCTATTCTACTTTTTGTGTCTGAATTTTTCCATGATAAAAAGACAACCATGCTCAAAAAATGAAATGTCTTCCACAGGTGGGAACTTGGATGTAGCGTTCCTGCCCCCTGCTGGCAGGTTCTATTGGTGCAGCTGCTTGCCCCTGTCTTACCACAAGTCTGAATTCCCAGACCCGTCTACAGTCATGTCATTTATAAATCTCGCAAGAACTCTACAAAGTGGACAGTATTAGTATACTATTTACTGCTGAGGAAACTGAGACTCAATGGGACTAATAAGCCAAGGATCCAAGTCCCATAGAAAATTGCTGTTGTTTCTAGACCTTACTTTTCCTATCTCAAAGGGATCAGTGACATTTTAGGAATCAGTGAACTAAAATGGACCAGAATGGGCAAATTTAATTCAGATGACCATTACATCTACTACTGTGGGCAAGAATCCCTTAGAAGAAATGAAGTATCCTTCATAGTCAACAAAAAAGTCCGAAATGCAGTGCTTGAGTGCAATCTCAAAAACAACAGAATGATCTCTTGTTTGTTTCCAAGGTAAACCATTCAATATCACGGTAATCCAAGCCTATGTCCCAACCACTTCGGCCTATGCTGAAGAAGATGAAGTTGAATGGTTCTATGAAGACCTATGAAGATTCTATGAAGACCTTCTAGAACTAACATCAAAAAAGATGTCCTTTTCATCATAGGGGACTGGAATACAAAAGTAGGTAGTCAAGAGATACCTGGAGTAATAGGCAAACTTGGCCTTGGAGTACAAAATGAAGCTAGTTAAAGGTTAACAGAGTTTTACTAAGAGAACGCACTGCTCACAGCAAATACCCTCTTCCAACAACACAAGAGACAACTCTACACATGGACATCACCAGATGGTCAATACCAAAATCAGATTGATTATATTCTTTGCAGCTGAAGATGCAGAACCTCTATACAGTCAGCAAAAACAAAACCAGGAGCTGACTGTAGCTCAGATCATGAATTCATTATTGCAAAATTCAGACTTAGATTGAAGAAAGTAGGGAAAACCACAAGACCATTCAAGTATGACCTAAATCAAATCCCTTACAACTATACAGTGGAAGTAACAAATCGATTCAAGGGATTAGATCCGATAGAGTGCCTGAAGAACTATGGATGGAGGTTCTTGACATTGTACAGGAGGCTGTGATCAAAATCATGCCCAAGAAAAAGAAATGCAAAAAAGTAAAATGGTTGTCTGAGGAGGCCTTCCAAATAACTGAGAAAAGGAGACGCAAAAGGCAAAGGAGAAAAGGAAAGACATATCCATCTGAATGTAGAGTCCAAAGAATAGCAAGAAGAGGTAAGAAAGACTTCCTAGATGATCAATCAAAGAAATAGAGGAAAACAATAGAATGGGAAAGACTAGAGATCTCCTCAAGAAAATTAGAGATACCAAGGGAACATTTCATGCAAAGATGGGCACAATGAAAGAAACGGTACGGACGTAACAGAAGCAGAAGATATTAAGCAGAGGTGGCAAGGATACACAGAAGAACTATACAAAAAAGATCGTCATGACCCAGAAAACCATGATGCTGTGATCAGTCACCTAGAGCCAAACATCCTGGAGTGCAAGATCAAATGGGCCTTAGGAAGCATCACTATGAACAAAGCTAGTAGAGGTGATGGAATTCCAGCTGCGTTATTTCAAATCCTAAATGCCGATGCTGTTCAAGTGCTGCACTCAACATGCCAGCAAATTTGGAAAACTCAACAGTGGCTGCAGGATTGGGAAGATTCAGTTTTCATTCCAATCCCAAAGAAAGACAATGCCAAAGAATGCTCATCCGCACAGTTGCTAGCAAAGTAATGCTCAAAATTCTCCAAATGAGGCTTCAACAGTACGTGAACTGCCTTCCAGATGTTCAAGCTGGATTTAGAAAAGGCAGAGGAACCAGAGATCAAATTGCCAACATCATCGAAAAAGCAAGAGAATTTTAGGAACCCGTCTACTTCTGCTTTACTGACTTCGCAGTAGTCTTTGACTGTGTGGATCACAACAAACTAGAAAACTCTTCAAGAGATGGGAATACCAGGCCACCTTACCTGCCTCCTGAGAAATCTGTGTGCAAGTCAAGAAGTGACAGTTAGGAACAGATTCACAGGAAGCAGATCATCAAGGAGCAATTTCACTTATAAACTAGATAAATATAAATAGGTAATATAAATGTGAATTGAATACATAATAGCTATTACACACATTGCCTCCGGTGACAAGTATTATACAAAGTGCATTATATCATTGACTCTGCACAGTTATCCTCTGACACATACTGTTACTACCCCCCTTTACAGCTGAGGAGCAGAGGTTCTAAGAGGTGAGAGGAGGGAATTCCCTGGTGATTCACTGATTAGGAGTCTGCACCTTCACTGCTGGGGCCAGGGTTCAATCCCTGGTCAGGGAAATAGGATCCCGCAAGTCGAGTGGCATAGCAGAAAAAAAAAAGAGAGAGAGATGAGAGGACTTACACAAAGTCACACAGCTAGGAAATGTATAAATTTGGACTTGAATCCAGCGTATAATTGCTTTATGCTTTTTTATTATGTTTTTTGAGATATAGCTTATATACAGGGAAATGCTCGCATCTTAAGTGTATCTTGTGTTTATAACCGCTTGTAACTATTGTACACCGCTTGCTTCACTCTAATGTGAATGCAAATACTAATTTTTTCTGAATGGTTTATTACTTGTTTTTTTCTAAGTAGGAATGGGAGCCAAGAAAGAGAAAAAAAATGGTTACAAAAGGGAAGAAGGGCAAGAAAGATCAAAGTTCACGGTTCGCCTAGAGCTGATTATCCCTCCAACGGTTTATTCTCTTGCACCAGGGAGTGGTTCCTTGTGTTTTTATCTCCATTCTTTTAGAAGAATCCTCATCATGCCCCCTCAGACACTTAAACATGCAGGTATGTCAGTGTTTCTCAAATGGGGCAATTTGCCTTTTAGGGGGCATTTGGTGATGTCTGGAGATATTTTTGGTTATCACAGTGGACAGGTTAAGTGCTGTAGACATCCAGTAGGAGAGACCAAGAATGCTGCTAAATATGCTACAATGCACAGGACAGCCTTCCCACAACAAAGAGTTATCCTGCTTCAAATGCCAATAATGTGGAAATTGAAAAATCCTGGTCTAAGTAACAACAGTAAACTTGCTATGTAAATGTAACTCGAAGGTGAGTCTCTTGGTCCCTTTCCCATCAGATTGCTGGTGCTAAGCTCCCTCCTGGAGAAATTCTAGAGACGTCTTTGATGATGCTTTGTCAGAGACTTTGTGCCCTCTGAAGTCATCTCATCCTAGATCAACAGAAAAGTGTTGTCAAAATGCTCCAAACAATTAAGGATGACTAGCCAGGTCTAGCGATGACTGAGAAGCAGGTTCTACCCTGTCATAGTAGGGAGAATCCCCATCAGTATTCCTACCTCTCTCCTTCCCCAGCTGGTGGAGCCCCAGCCCCATCTCTGCAGGGGGAGGCTGATGCAGAAACTCCTTTAAGAGAGTGTGTCAGCTCTGGCACTCACGAGCGGTGTGACCTTGAGCAAGTTTCTCCCTGTTCTGAGCCACAGTTTCTCCATCTGCAAAAAGAATGGTCTGCTTAGCTCTAACATTCTGATTCTTCTGTCCTACATCTTCACTATGCTTGTACCAAGAAGATAGAAATGACCATTTCTTTTTGTGTGTGTGTGCCGGGCCACATATCTTGTGTGATCTTAGTTGCCTGATCAGGGATTGAACCTGGGCCCTCAGCCCTGAAAGCGTGGAGTCCTAACCACTGGACCGCCAAGAAATTCCCTAAAATGGTCATTTCTGACCTAGCCCCCAGACAAGTGATTTAGGGTTGCAAGAAGATCATGTGCCAAATGCAAGCTGTTTTGTCTTTGGATGGGTCCTGTTGATCTCCTTGGTGAGGATTGAGCAGCTAGAGCATCTGGTAATTAAGACCAAGTCCCATAATCCCCTGCCTTTGGTCCAAGAGCTGCTGCTGGGGGTTGTCCCTGTCTGAGAGTCATGGTGGATGAGTCATGGATAATGAGAGTCCCAAGAGCATCCCGAACTGTGGATCCATTCAATTTCTCAGCAGGTACTGAGATGATGAAGCTTGGGCCGCCTCTGACCCTTTTGGATGCTTCATGTTATAAGGGCAGAAACTCAAACTTACTTAAAAGAAAAATTGGCATGCTTGCTTGAGAAAAATGGAGATGGGAGGGCTAGCTTCGGGAAAGGTTTGATTCAGCTGCTCACATATCGCCAAAGACCGTTTAGTGATGCTGTGCGTGTGAACGAAGTCACTTCAGTCATGTCCAACTCTTTGCGACCCTACAGACTGTAGCCTGCCAGACTCCTCTGTCCTGGATTTTCCAGGCAAGAATACTGGAGTGAGTTGCCATGCCCTCCTCCAGGGGATCTTCCTAACCCAGGGATTGAAGCCTCGTCTCCTGCATTGCAGGCAGATTCTTTACCACTGAGCCACTGGGGAAGCCCTCAACGATGCTGACTTCATCTTAATGCTGGCTCTTCTCATGGGCCCAGATGGTCAGCAGTGCTTCTAGGGATTCAGCCATGGGGTCTCATATCCCACAGGAGCAGGAAAGTCAATTGCAAATCTCTATTCCTCAAACCATAGCCTAAGAACTGAGTCTTTTTGGACCTGACTGACCTATCTAGGGTTGTGGGCTCTTTCTTGACCAAGCTGTGTCCTGGAGGATGGGACTTAGTGGCTGAAATCCAGAGGTTAGGAGAACAGCCAGCAAATTTCACTACACATATCTTTCCTGAAGAGTCAGCTAGTACCTGGCACATGGCAGGTACTTTATTCATTGCCAACAGCTATTTAGTGAGTGCCTGCCCATGGATGGAGGAGCCTGGTGGACTGCCGTCTATGGGGTCGCTACTAGTCGGACATGACTAAGCGACTTCACTTTCACTTTTCACTTTTCACTTTCATGCATTGGAGAAGGAAATGGCAATCCACTCCAGTGTTCTTGCCTGGAGAATCCCAGGGATGGTGGAGTCTGGTGGGCTGCCGTCTATGGGGTCGCACAGAGTCGGACACAACTGAAGCGACAGCAGCAGCAGCAACTATGTGCAAGAAATTACGCTAGATGCTGGTAAAAAGCAGTGAACAAGAAGATAAGGCCCCTGCCCTCATAGCCCTCAAAGTCGAATGGAGAGATAGAAACACCTTAATTAGCAAAGACACTACAGTGTGATTAGTGCCGGAAAGGGGTTCCATGAACCTGAAGGAGGGGACCCTAAACTGTTCTTACATGAAGGGACCTGGAGGGTCAGGGAAAGCTTTTGACAGGAGGTGGCATTGAAATTGAGATTTGAGGGTCCAAGTGAGACACAAGCTGACATTCTTTAAATACTTGCCAAAAATTATTTAGAGCAGGGGCTAAGCAGAGTTTCTTGGAGAAGGAAATGGCAACCTATTCCAATTCTTGCTTGGAGAATCCCATGGACAGAGGAGCCTGGCAGGCTACAATCCATGGGGTCACAGAGTCAGATATGAGTGAGCACGCACACACAGAAGCAGTGTTTGGGGAAAGGGTAGAGAAGAAAGCCCCAGGTAACCACACTTAGCTTCCTGATCTTTCTAAGGAAGCTGTGATGATCAGCCCCCAAACACCAAGCCTGTAGACCCCACAGAGCAAAACAAAAAGGCCTGCTGCTCAGTGTAGCCCTGAGTGTTGCTTAGACTCACCCCTGACCTCCCAGCTCTGAAGCTTGACCCACATCCTTCTTCCGACAGTGTACAGAGCTCTCCCTGAGCTGAGTGCTAGTAAATAGAATGTTCTCCAGCATGTGTGGAGCTGAAAAGTGAGGCACTGTGCCACTTGCTGTTGTTCAGTCGCTCAGTCATGTCCGACTCTTTGTGACCCCATGGACTGCAGCACGCCAGGCTTCCCTGTCCTTCACCATCTCCCAGAACTTTCTCAAACTCATGTCCATTGAGTCGGTGATGCCAGGCACAGGGCCTGCTCTCCTGGAACTCACTTACCTTTTTATTTATGTCCACGAGTGATGGTGCAAAAAGACACATAAATACAGCTCTGAAAAGTGCTATGAAGGAGGAAATCTAAAGGCCACGAGATTTGTTAACAGCATGGAGTGGTGGTAGGATGGATTGTTTGGGTCATGGAAGGCCTCTCAGCATAAGAAATTTATCACTAAGAAATATAAGACTGATATATATACAAAGACTCATGAGTAGCAATTGGCTAAGTAAGCAGTGGAGGGAAGAGCACCATGGTGCAGAGAATAAATGAGCGTGGCTGCTGTACCGAGAACTGGAGTGGAAGATTAAATTAGGAGTTGGGGCAAGCAAGGGAGAAATGTATTAGGAAGCTCCATTGTGCCTGTAGTTACAAGCCTTTCTCCAACCCAACTTTATAGTCAGTTCAGTTCAGTCGCTCAGTCGTGTCCGACTCTTTACGACCCCATGAATTGCAGCATGCCAGACAGTTAAGCCCATATCCTTTTTATTTATTTATTCATTTGTTTATTTTTGGTCGAACTTGGTGGCATCCAGGATCCAAGCTCCTGGATCAGGGATCAAACCCATGCCCGCTGCAATGGAAGTGTGGAGTCCTAATCACTGAAGTGCCAGGGAAGTCCCAAGCCCCTATCTTTATCTCTCCATCTTCCTGATTTCCTTTCCTATTTTCTAATGGGTCCAAATCTCAATTGAGGGGGAAGAGATGTGATCAGTCCCCAAATATCAGCACAAGGCAGGGGCCAGTTCCTGTAGGGTCAGGAAGACCATGTGATGGATTTTGAGGTAAAAGTAATGGGTCATTGAAGTTCTTTTAAAAATTGTGGTGAAATATGCATAATGTAAAATTAATCATGTTTAAAAGCACAGTTCAGTGGTATTAAGTACATTTACCTTGTCATGCAGCCATCACTAGCATCCATCTCCAGAACTTTTTCGTTTTCCCAAATTGAAACTCTGCCCATTAAACAATAACCTTCATTCCCTCCTCCCTCTGTCCCTGGCAATCACTATTTTACTGTTTGTCTCTATGAATTTGACTGCTCTAGGCAATTCATGAAAGCATTATATAATATGCAATAATATTTGTCCTTTTGTGTCTAACTTATTTCACTTAGCATAATGTGTTCAATTCATGTAGCATGTCAGAATTTCTTCATTTTTAAAGCTGAATAATCTGTTGTATGTATAAATTACTTTTAGTTTATCCATTCACTCATTGATTTTTATATATTCATCTTTCCATCAACAAAGGATTTAAATTTTTTTTAAAGTTAATTTATGTATGTATTTTTGGCTATGCTGGGTCTTCGTTGCTGCATTCTGGCTTTCTCTCATCGCAGAGTGGGTTTATTGCAGTGGCTTCTCTTCCTGCAGAGAGCCTGCACTCTAGAGGTGCAGGCTTCAGTAGTTGTGGCTCAGGTCTCTAGAACACAGGCTCACTAGTTGTGGAGGGCAGGCTTAGTGACTCTGTGGTGTGTGGAATCTTCCTGGACCAGGGATCGAACCCCTGTCCCCTGCATTGTAAGGAGGACTTTTAACCACTGGACCACCAGGGAAGTCCCACTAAAGGGTTTTAAGTACAGATGATGATGGGATTTCTAGTTTAAAAAGATCACTTAACTGCCATGTGGAGATTGGATCAAGGGTGAGTGAAGGGAATACGGGGAGGTCAGTTGCAAAGGTTTCAGCGAGAGATGATGCTTGCCTGGGTTAGGCTGTGATCAGGAAGATGGGAGAAGCAGATTTGAGGACAGGTCGGGGAGTGCACAGGGTCTGGTCTTTTAGATTTGAGGTGGGAAGGACAAATTGTCAAGGAATACTTGGTTGAACTCAGTTTCCCTTAAGGACTCAGAGCTGAGGGTGTTCACTTAGGTGAAGTTAACTTGTTTTCTCTCGACATCTCAAGCTTCCTTCTCGCCAGCTCTGCTCTCTGGGGAAACCAGACTGAGCCACCAAGAAACGTACTCATTATAATTTGGCTTTCCCTCCTGCCTTTTAACAGAGAGAGGACACGGCAGTCTTCTCGTGTGTGCATTCTTGTTAAATTTATCTTTGTGAGGTCTTAGATTGATACCTGCTTTACCGACTGAATCAGACTCTGTTGCTTGGTTTTTGTCAATCCATCGATGAAAGATGCATGCCCTTGTGGAGGGCTGCAGAAGTCAGAGTTCTGACATTGTGAAGCTGAGTGCCAAACTCAGGACCAAGGGAGGTTCTGCGCTGTGAGCCCTTCTCTAGCCAGTCAGACTTGTGGACATGCCTTTCTGTACTACTGTATTATATATGCTGAGGATTCTAGTTCAGTTCTAGGTGAGTCTAGTCAAGGAGGCAGGTGATCGAGCTGGACTGCAGCTATGCTGTGTGCCTGTAGCTTGTCCCTCTCACTGCTTGTGGAGCTGTATGACATTTTAACAAAGCAGTCTGTCAAGAACCCTTTCAAAATCAATCCCACTTCTGAGAACTGAGCCTAAGGGAATAATTTAAAATGTGGCTGGGGGGAGGGAGGGGAGGGGACTGGGAGTTCATGTACACTCGTGGCTGATTCATGTCAATGTATAGCAAAACAAATACAGTATTGTAAAGCAAAATAAAATAAAATAAAATAAAATGTGGCTTTCAATATAGCGCTATTGGTAACTCTGAGAAGCTAAAAGCAAAAGATGAGTCCAACAACATATCTCTAGGATAGGGTATTCTGCGGCCATTAAAAAATAGGAATTCTCCTCTGCGATCACCCTGTCTTTTCAGTCTTCTAACTTTATTGAGTCTTTCAATGGCTAAGTCAGAGACCTCTCGGTAAGTGTCACACTGCACTTGAAAACATGTGGGTTATTTTCAAATATCTTTTGATATTGATCTCTAACATAATTCCACAGAAATAAGAGAACAGACTCTGTATGATTTCAATACCTGTCGACCAGGACATTTCTGCACTGGATCTTAAGTCTCTGGATATGTTCCCGTGTCTCCTAGTTTATAGTCTGTGGGAACTTGAATAGAATTTGTACCCTACTGTTGCATGAAAATTGTATAAATACTCATTATGTCAACTTGTTTCATAATGCTTTTCAGGCCTACTACATTCTTCTACTTCTCTGTACATTCATTCTATTAATTTCTGAGAGTTTGATATTGAAACTCCGACTAAAAATCTTATAACCTCAGATTATAAGATTATAACCTCAAAAATCAATAACCTCAGATATGCAGATGATACTACCCTTATGACAGAAAGTGAAGAAGAACTTAAGAGCCTCTTGGTGAAAGTGAAAGAGGAGAGTGAAAAAGTTGGCTTAAAGCTCAACATTCAGAATACTAAGATCATGGCATCTGGTCCCATCACTTCATGGCAAATAGATGGGAAAACAATGGAAACAGTGAGAAAATTTATTTTTTGGGGCTCCAAAATCATTGCAGATGGTGACTGCAGCCATGAAATTAAAAGACGCTTACTCCTTGGAAGAAAGTTATGACCAACCTAGACAGCATGTTAAAAAGCAGAGTCACTACTATGCCAACAAAGGTCCGTCTAGTCAAAGCTATGGTTTTTCCAGTAGTCTTGTATGGATGTGAGAGTTGGACTATAAGAAAGCTGAGCACTGAAAACTTGATGCTTTTGAACTGTGGCATTGGAGAAGACTCTTGAGAGTCCCTTGGATGGCAAGGAGATCAAACCAGTCGATCCTAAAGGAAATCAGTTCTGAATATTCATTGGAAGGACTGATGCTGAAGCTGAAACTTCCTTACTTTGGCCACCTGACACAAAGAACTGACTCACTGGAAAAGACTCTGATGCTGGGAAAGATTGAAGGCGGGAGGAGAAGGGAACAACAGAGGATGAGATGGTTGGATGGTATTGCCGACTCGATGGACATGAGTGTGAGCAAGCTCCAGGAGTTGGTGATGGACAGGGAAGCCTGGCAAGCTGCAGTCCATGGGGTAGCAAAGAGTTGAATACAACTGAGCGACTAAACTGAACTGAAAAATCTTAATTTATCTACTTAAAACAAACAATTGTAATGTGGAACAATATATAACTTTGTCCTGTATTTTCCGGGTCTCCTGTAAATGTGTTATATTTTCATAATTTATAAAAGAAAAAAAGAGCAGATCTTGAAAGAGCAGATCCTGTTCTTAAACAGGTGAAACTGATCTGTACAGAAGAAGGGTGGTTATTGATAGAGAAGGCGAAAAATTCTTCTGGGGTGATGGAAATATTCTGTGATTTGATCTGGGTGGCAGTTACATGGGTAAATATATATGTAAAAATTAATGGAACTCTATGCTTCACATCAGTGCTCTCTGTGGTATGTAGATGAGAATACAATGTAAAAGAATGAGTTCTGAAGACAATGTAACAATGCCCATTAGACTATAAGTTCCTGGAGACAAGGAGCTTGTCTGTTTTGCTGGCAGCTATTTTCCCAGAGTCTAGAATAAGATATGTAATAGACCCTCAATAAGAACCTATTGAACGATTATAGAAAGACTTAGGATTAAATGAAAAAAAGTCCCAAAGTTGTACAACTTTTGAGTATATTATGATTGTAATGTTGTGAAAATGATGAGCAGGAAAAACAAATTGGAAGGAAAGGAGTGAAACGGTGTCAATGGTTGTGTTGAATGGTGGGCTTACAGATTATTTTTTATTTTTATTGAGGTGACATTGATTTCAAACACTATGTAAGTTTCAAGTGTACCACGTCATATTTCTACTCAGCATATCCTACATTACCAAAAATGTGCTCATTACCAAAAATTTAGTTCCCACCATCATCACACAGTTGATATCCTTTAAACATCCTCTCCCTAAATACCCTTTTCCCTCTGGTAACCTGATAGTCTATTCTCTGTATCTACATGTTTCTTTTTGTTTGGCTTATTCATTTATTTTGTTTTTGTTCATTTGTTTATTAGTTTCTTACATTCCACATATGAATGAAATTCATACAGAATTTGTCTTTCCCTGACTTATGTCAGTTAGTACCATCAGGGTCCATCCATTCCATTGTAAATTGCAAGAGTTCATCTTTTTAAATGGTTAATTAATATTTCAATAGGCTTCCCTGGTGGCTCAGTGGTAAAAAAAAATCTGCCTTCCAGGGCAGGAGACACAGTTCAATCCCTGGGTTGGGAAGGTCCCCTGGAGAAAGAAATGGCAACCCACTCCAGTATCCTTGCCTGGAAATCCTGTGGACAGAGGAGCTTGGTGAGTTATAGTCCATGGAGTCACAAAGAGTCAGATACGACTAAACAGCTAAACGACAACAACAACAAGAGTGTTCCAATGGTTGATTAGTGTTCCACTCTATTTCATAGTATATACACCATATCTCCTTTATCTGTTCATCCACGGATGGGCGCTTGGGTTGTTTCCAGATCTTGTCTATTGTAAACAGGGCTGTTATGAACATGCGGGTGAAGATAAGATTATTTTTGCTTGGTGAACCTCTTCCCTTTTCCATTCTCTTCGTGATTCTTTTTCTTTCTGACCAGGGATTAAACCGTGCCCTCTGCATTGGAAGTGCAGAGTCTTAACCACTGGTTCCCCAGGGAATTCTCTCCATCCTGTTTGTGATTCTTTATGTAACACTATTTGGAAATAGCAGCTAACACTGAGTGCTTATTCTGTGCCAGGCTTTATGATCATGGAAATATACACTTTACGTTTATTAGCTGATATAATTTTCACAACAACCCTATGAGGTAGGTTTTTCTCTCCCATTTTATGGATGGGGAAACTGATGCATAGAGAGATTAAAGAATCTGACCAAAGCTACACAGCCCTAAGTAGCAGATCTAGAAGGGAAACCCGGCAGTAGTCCAGCTCCAGAGGCTTCAGGCTTAACCACTATGCTGTGAAGTGAGTGAGGTCACTCAGTCGTGTCTGACTCTTTGCAACCTCATGGACTGTAGCCTATCAGGCTCCTCTGTCCATGGGATTTTCCAGGCAAGAGTGCTGGAGTGGGCCATTTCCTTCTCCAGGGGATCTTCCCGACCCAGGAATCGAACCCAGGTCTCCCGCATTGCAGGCAGACGCTTTACCGTCTGAGCCACCAGGGAAGCCCCACCACTATGCTGTATTACTCCACAAAAACTAAAGATAGAACAGTAAATGGCCTCAGGCCTTTGTGACCGTGAGTCCCTGAGCAATGAGCCCCTTTGCTCTCCTCTCAGAGGAGTTGACCTGGCTTCTGGGAGGCCCCAACTAGTCGGGCACATCAAGGTCCTCAAGGGGGTGCAAAGGGCAGTGAGGGGTGGAGAACTAGCACCAGGAGGTAAGCAGGAGGGTCAAGGCTGCCCGTCCCACACAGAAGGGACAGAGGTTTCTGTCGCCCAGTTCCCCACCCGGAAGCCAGAGAGGGCCACTCTCCCAGCCTGGGCAGTCATGAGGTCTGGTCAGCAGGCCGCGTTCTGCCACCCACTTCCCGGAAGTCGCCCCGCCCCCACACCCCTACCGTCCCAGTCACTCTGTTCCTGGAAGTTAAAGGAACTGGGCCGCAGTGTTTATGTGGCCTGAGCAGTGCGCCGTCTTTGGCTCGATGCTGCTGGCAGAGAGCAGCTGAGTCCCTGCCCAGAGGCTCACCTGCTGTGTGGCCTGCGGCGTGTTCCTTGACCTCCCAGGAGCCTCAGTTTCCCCATGCACATAAAGGGGATACAAAAAGCACCTGAAGGGACTGAAGGCAGCCGTGTGGATGACGCATTTGGCACCGTGGCCTGGCACTCTCCAGCACCTCAAACAAGGTGGCTATTGTTATTTTCATCCTGCCACCCTCCATTCTCTTCAGGGCCACGGAAGGGCTGGAGAAATGAGCTCAAAAGGCACTCAGATGTCTCAGCTGCCAGGAGGGAATGCCTTTCTAATCAGCACAAGCGTCAGCGTCCAGTTATTAATGCCCCACCAGCCCCACCAGCTCCTGGATTTAGCATTCCAACGCTGAGGTGGAGGTTGGCGGGGCGGGGCTGCGGAACAGGTGGCCGAGGGCTGGAGACGGAGCTCTGTGTGCGAGCAGTTGGCGCCTTCTTCCGCCAGACACCCTCCACCTGCAGTCTAGGGTCTGGGAAGGTGTGAAATTCCTGCATAAAGTGAGCTCTAGGCGGTCAAATTCTCTGTCCCCTAAGGACACAGCACTGTCCTTCCAGAAATGCAATGCCCAAGTGAGGCAAGGCCTCCCAGTGATGCTTCTGGAAGAGACAAATCAACTCATGGAATCATGGAATATTGACGGTGGAAGGGGGCTCAGAGAGCCCCCCAACCTGCCTTAGTGGCTTAGAGCTCAGCCTCTGGGCTCAGATAGACCGGGGTGACTGGGAATGTCTATAACCCTTAGTTTCTTCCACTGTTAACTGGGAATAATAATGACTCCCAAGTCTTTTGTGTACTATAAACCTTTTAATTTGGTCATTGAAAGAACAAATGAAATAACTCATATAAGCACAGGACTTAGTGTGCACTGTCTGGAAAAGAGTAGCCTAACCTCTTCTGTCATATGGGACTTCCTTCTCGCTCCTTCCTGTGTGAGCGACAGACCTCAAGGGAAAAAGTTCTTCAGGAATTACCCTTTCTTGCACCTGAGTTAACAATTTTATCAGACAGTGTTTCTTTGTTTTCTTAAATGGCTTAAAAAAAAAAACCACCAACAACAACTTTACTGTATTTAGAGTGTTTTAGGTTCACAGTAAAAATGAGCAGAATGTAGGATCCTCATATACCCCTGTCCTCCCCACCCTGAGCCTCCCCTTCCATCAGTGTTGTGCACCTCAGCGTTACACTTGTTACAATAAATAAACCGGTACTGACATCTCACTATCACCCAAAGTCTATAGTTGACATCACTGTGTGTATGAGTTTTGACAAGTGTATAATGATATGTATTTACCATTCTAGCACCATGTAGAATATTTTTATTGCCCTAAAAATCCCCCATGTTTTATGGATTACCCTCTCTCCCCAGACTCCCACAATCACTGAAATTATTACTCTGTCTATACTCTTGCCTTTTTCAGAATGTCACATGGTTAGAATCATATATTCTCAGATTGACTTTTTTTTTAAATTTTTTATTTTTTTAATTTGTTTTGCTTTACAATACTGTATTCGTTTTGCTACACATCGACATGAATCAGCCACGAGTGTACACGAACTCCCAATCCCGACCCCCACCTCCCCCCTCCCGCCCCACACCATCTCTCTGAATTATCCCTGTGCATCAGTCCCAAGCATCCTGCTTCCTGCATCAACCTGGACTGGCGATTTGTTTCACTTATGATATCACACATGTTACACTGCCACTCTGCCAACCCATCCCACCCTCTCCCCCTCCTACAGAGTCCAAAAGGCCGTTCTATACATGACTTTTTTCACTTAGTAATATGCCTTTACATTTTCTCCATATTTTTGGTGGTGGGAGGGGTGCACCTCATTGCACACAGAATCTTAGTTCCCTGACCAGGGACTGAACTCTTGCCCCCTGCAGTGGAAGCTGGGAGTCTTAACCACTGAAGCAAGGAAGTCCCTTCTCCATGTTTGTATGTGGTTTGAGAGCTCTTTTTTTGTGTGTGTGTGCTAAATATATTCCATTGTATAATATAATGGGTCATGCCGCAGTTTATTTATTCATTCACTCACTGAAGGACGTCTTGGTTGCTTCCAAGTTTTGGCAATGATGAATAAAGCTGCTATAAACATTCACATGCAGGTTTCCATGTGCTTCCTTGGTGGCTCAGATGGTAAAGTGTCTGCGAACAATGCTGGAGACTCAGGTTCAATCCCTGGGTCAGGAAGATCCCCTGGAGAAGGAAATGGCAACCCACTCCAGCATTCTTGCTTGGAAAATCCCATGGACGGAGGAGCCTGGTAGGCTACAGTCCACGGGGTCACAAAGAGTCAGACACGACTGAGTGACTTTCCTTTCCTTTCCTTTTCGTGTGGACACAGATTTTCAGCTCTTCTGGATAAATGGCAAAGTGTGTGATTGCCAGATCACATGGTGAGAGTATGTTTAGCTTTGTAAAAAATTGTCACGCTGTCCTTTCAAAGTGGCTGTATCATGTCACATTCCAAATAGCAACGAATGAGACTTGCTACTGCTCCTCAGGCTTCCCTCATAGCTCAGTTGGTAAAGAATCTGCCTACAGTGCAGGAGACCTGGGTTTGATTCCCGGTCAGGAAGATCCCCTGGAGGAGGAAACGGCAACCCACTCCAGTATTCTTGCCTGGACAATCCCATGGACAGAGGAGCGTGGCAGGCTACAGTCCACGGGGTCACAAGAGTCGGATGTGACGTAGTGACTAAACCACCGGCACTGCCCCCCAGCCTCCCCAGTGTTTGGTGCAGTCAGTGTTTTGGACTTGGCCATTCTTATGGATGTGTAGATGACACCACCCTTATGGCAGAAAGTGAAGAGGAACTAAAAAGCCTCTTGATGAAAGTGAAAGGGGTGCACCTCATTGCACACAGAATCTTAGTTCCCTGACCAGGGACTGAACTCTTGCCCCCTGCAGTGGAAGCTGGGAGTCTTAACCACTGAAGCAAGGAAGTCCCTTCTCCATGTTTGTATGTGGTTTGAGAGCTCTTTTTTTGTGTGTGTGTGCTAAATAATATTCCATTGTATAATATAATGGGTCATGCCGCAGTTTATTTATTCATTCACTCACTGAAGGACGTCTTGGTTGCTTCCAAGTTTTGGCAATGATGAATAAAGCTGCTATAAACATTCACATGCAGGTTTCCATGTGCTTCCTTGGTGGCTCAGATGGTAAAGTGTCTGCGAACAATGCTGGAGACTCAGGTTCAATCCCTGGGTCAGGAAGATCCCCTGGAGAAGGAAATGGCAACCCACTCCAGCATTCTTGCTTGGAAAATCCCATGGACGGAGGAGCCTGGTAGGCTACAGTCCACGGGGTCACAAAGAGTCAGACACGACTGAGTGACTTTCCTTTCCTTTCCTTTTCGTGTGGACACAGATTTTCAGCTCTTCTGGATAAATGGCAAAGTGTGTGATTGCCAGATCACATGGTGAGAGTATGTTTAGCTTTGTAAAAAATTGTCACGCTGTCCTTTCAAAGTGGCTGTATCATGTCACATTCCAAATAGCAACGAATGAGACTTGCTACTGCTCCTCAGGCTTCCCTCATAGCTCAGTTGGTAAAGAATCTGCCTACAGTGCAGGAGACCTGGGTTTGATTCCCGGTCAGGAAGATCCCCTGGAGGAGGAAACGGCAACCCACTCCAGTATTCTTGCCTGGACAATCCCATGGACAGAGGAGCGTGGCAGGCTACAGTCCACGGGGTCACAAGAGTCGGATGTGACGTAGTGACTAAACCACCGGCACTGCCCCCCAGCCTCCCCAGTGTTTGGTGCAGTCAGTGTTTTGGACTTGGCCATTCTTATGGATGTGTAGATGACACCACCCTTATGGCAGAAAGTGAAGAGGAACTAAAAAGCCTCTTGATGAAGTGAAAGAGGAGAGTGAAAAAGTTGGCTTAAAGCTCAGCATTCAAAAAACTAAGATCATGGCATCTGGTCCCATCACTTTTATTTTTTTGGGCTCCAAAATCACTGCAGATGGTGATTGCAGCCATGAAATTAAAAGATGCTTACTCCTTGGAAGGAAAGTTATGACCAACCTAGACAGCATATTAAAAAACAGAGACATTACTTTGTCAACAAAGGTCCATTTAGTCAAGGCTATGGTTTTTCCTGTGGTCATGTATGGATATGAGAGTTGGACTGTGAAGAAAGCTGAGCACCGAAGAATTGATACTTTTGAACTTTGGTGTTGGAGAAGACTCTTGAGAGTCCCTTGGACTGCAAGGAGATCCAACCTGTCCATCCTAAAGGAGATCAGTCCTGGGTGTTCTTTGGAAGGAATGATGCTAAAGCTGAAACTCCAATACTTTGGCCACCTCATGCGAAGAGTTGACTCATTGGAAAAGACTCTGATGCTGGGAGGGATTGAGGGCAGGAGGAAAAGGGAATGGCAGAGGATGAGATGGCTGGATGGCATCACTGACTCGATAGACATGAGTTTGAGTGAACTCCAGGAGTTGGTGATGGACAGGGAGGCCTGGCATGCTGCGATTCATGAGGTCGCAAAGAGTCAGACACGACTGAGTGACTAAACTGAACTGAACTGATGTGGTAGTATCTCGTTAGTTTTTTTTTTTTGCTATGCTGGGTCTTAGTTGTGGCACACAGGATCTTTGATCTTTCTTGCAGCATGGGAACTCTTCACTGCAGCATGTGGGACCTAGTTCCCTGACCAGGGATCAAACCAGGCCCCCTGTATTGGGAACATGGAGTTTTAGCCACTAGACCTCCAGGGAAATCTCTCTCACTGTTTTAATTAGCAATTCTCTAATGACATATATGTTGCATGTCCTTTTTTATGCTTATTGGCCATTGCTATATCTTCTTTAGTGAGCTGTTCAGATCTTTTGCCCATGTTTTAATTCATTTGTTATTTTTCTTATCATTTTTTAAGACTTCTTTGTGTATGTTGGATAGCAGTTCTTTATCAAATGTCTTTTGCAAATATTTTCTCCCAGTCCATGGCTTGTTTCATTCTTCTGATTGATTTTTATTAATGATTCAATGTGTTTTTTCTTAATATTAAACAAGATATTCTTATAATTATGTGTCACATGAATAGCAGCAGGAAGGCTTGACTTTGCCAGTGCCTTCTTCTATGAGGGATCTTAGTTTTGGTCTGTGTACCAGGCAGTGTGGCATCCTCCCTGTTCTATATTGTGGTCCAGAGAAGGAGTGTGACTGGCTGGAGATGGCACAGCATATTCATGCAGAGGATATGTCCATCTCACATGCATAATCTTCACAGTAACCAGACAACTGACTTAGCTATTCAACAGATTTTTTTTCAATAGATTTTTTTTTAATTGACTGTCCATCCTAAAGGAGATCAGTCCTGGGTGTTCTTTGGAAGGAATGATGCTAAAGCTGAAACTCCAATACTTTGGCTACCTCATGCGAAGAGTTGACTCATTGGAAAAGACTGATGCTGGGAGGGATTGGGGGCAGGAGGAAAAGGGGACGACAGAGGATGAGATGGCTGGATGGTATCACCAACTCGATGGACGTGAGTTTGAATGAACTCTGGGAGTTCTGTGTGAGACTAGTCTCTGTGTGAGACTCCTAGAATGTTCCTTTTTTCCCGTTGACTTAAAAAAATTGCAGAAACCATAATATGACAACAGTAGAGACAGAAGATATTTCCAAAACAGAAAATGTTAAAAAAAAAAACAAAAACACAAACAGCCACCCATAATCACACCTCAATAAATCAACCATTTCACTTTTCTGAGAATTCTATCTGGGAAAAGTTGGGACGAGATAACATCTTAGTGCATCTTGTACTTTAAAAATTTTACCTTCTTCAGGTTTTAGTTTTCAAAATGACATTTTAGAATGGTTGCATCATATTCCATATGTTACTTAAACACGCCAAGCTCGTGGCGGCTCCGGAGTGAACTTCCCCGAAGCACCATGTGGCAGCTCCTCCACGCCATTCAGTTCCCCTCTTTGGGGTCTTCCTTGAACATCTTATCTAAAGCTTCACAAGTTGGGAAGATCCCCTGGAGAAGGGAAAAGCTACCCACTCCAGTATTCTGTTCTGGAGAATTCCATGGACTGTATAAGTCCACGGGGTCGTGAAGAGTCAGACACGACTGGGCGACTTTCACTCACTCACTCCATCTTATTATCCTGTTTATTTTCTTGATAGCATTTATACTATCAGAAATTCTTTATTTATATCTGTGTCTGTCTTCTCTCACCAGAATATAAATTCCATGAGGACAGGGAACTTTTCTATCTTGCTTGATCTGTATCTCTAGTGCTTACAACAGTGCCTGGAACATAGTAGTTACTCAATAAATATTTATTTGATCCACTCAATTCAGAAGACCATAGTTTTTCAAGTTGGTCATTGATTTTTTATTTTGTTTACTTAATTAGTTGATGCTGCAACAGATGTCTCAGGAAACCAGTATATCAGGGGTTTTGGGAGGCAGGTTTTGGCAAAAGACTTGGGTTCCTCTCTTAACCTCTGTCATTTGCTAACTTTGTGACACTGGCCAGTATATTTAACTTCCCTGAATCTAGATTTCCTTATTTGAAATGAGGGTAATATTAGTGCCTACCTCGTAGAGTTATTGTGAAGACTGAATAAAAATAATGCACATAAAGAAAGTACTAACCAAGATGCCCATGAAATCAGAGCAAGTATCATTAGCCTGCTGTTACCAGTGCTCTGGCACTTTCAGGCGTTGGTTCATGTGATCCTCAAAGCTGCCCTATTTGCTGGTTACACACCCCTGCTTATTTTGTGACAATTCACTCAACTGTACACTTATTTGTAGCTTTTCTGTATTTGGATTATAGTCAATAAAACCTTTACTTAACAACAATAACAACAAAAGCCCTAGGAATAGGGATCGTTATCGTCTCCGTCTTACAGAGGAGGAAACTGAGGCTCAAAGAGGTAAAGTCACTGGTTCAAGATACAGAGAGGAAAAGAAAAGATCACAGAGAGGAAAGAAAAAATCACAGAGAGGAAGTGGTGAGGCTGAAGCTCTGAAACCTATGCTTTTAACCACAGCTCTTAATGTCCTACTCGCTACCTGGCTTGTTCAAACACTCAATAAAAAGTAGCTTTTATTATTATTATACTTGACATTATTGCTGTTTAAAATTTTTCTCCGGGACTTCCCTGGTGGTCCAGTGGCTAAGACTCTGAACTCCCAGGGCCAGGGGTCCGGCGTCACTCCCTGGTCAGGGAACTGGATTCCATATGCCGCAATTAAGAGTTCACATACCGCAACTAAAATGATCCCGCCTGCTACAACAAAGCCTGAAGAGGCCACATGCCACAAATAAGACCTGGTGCAGCCAAATATTAACAAATAAATAAATAAAAATAAAAATTTAAACCTGCTTTTAAAAAATAAAAAGTTTTCTCCTATTTTAAATATTTCCAAGTATACCTGCGGCCTGTATGGCTTCTCTCTGCTTCTGCATGATTTCCCTTAGGTACAATCCCAAGGATAGAATGAACACCCGGAAGTGACTTGCTCAAGATCACACACATAGTGATACTTCAAGCAGGGTCATCGTTCACAGGTGCACGTGTGGTTTACTTCACAGGGCCCTGGCTCCAGAGGTCAGTGGACCTCCCAAAGGCGGTCCAAGAGGAGTCGAGCCTGGGACAGGGTTTGAATGGACAGAGGAGTGAGGACCCTCCAAGTGAAGACACAGAAGTGAGGAGGGTGAGGGGGGTATGTTGGGGAAATGGTGGGAAACCCCTCTCAAAGGACTGGAGAATCAGAAAAGGGGGGAAATTAGGAGATTAGGGCTGGATCTTTCATTCATTCCACAAATGCTTTCTAGGCTCCTACTATATGCCAGGGATCGTGGATATATCAGTGAACAAGCACATCCAATCCCTGTATTCATGGAATAGATACTTTATTGGGTGGAGGTGAGGACATAAATTGACAAGGAAATTGAGTGAAACAATTATAGATTTGATAAATTTTAGGAAAGAACAGGTGCTAAATCTGGGAATAATAGGATGGGGACCTATTTAAATAGAATGGTTAATGATGCCCTCTCTGGACAGGTAACATCTGAGCTGAGAAAGGGGAGGGGTTATTTTAGGCAGAGCACACAGCACATGCAAAGGCCCTGAGATGCATCTTCAGAAAGGGCCCTCAAAGCCATGAAGAAGAGGGTCTTGTGGAGGTTGTAAGTTCTGAAGCCATTTCAGACAGTCTTGAGCAAAGAACCTTCCCCTCCATCCCAGGCTGATCCTTCTTCTGACTTCAGCAGTACTTTCCCGTCTATCCCCTGGTTGACCTCAGAAAGCAGTGACCCTAAAGTTGTGTGTCTTCCCCAGTCAGCTCCCTATCTCCAGTTGTGTTTCCAGTTCTCTATATTCTCCCAGACTCTAGCCAGACTCTTGACTCTTCCTTCCTCATTCTCTTGCTTCCACCCCTTCTGTGGCCACCTTTCTAGACCATGGAGGCAGCCAGGTTGTGTGGTGGGGTGGGTCACACACAGCAAGGACTTTGGCAGGACATAGACCAGGGTGCAGATGCCGGCTCTGCCATCCAGTGAGGTTCACGGGACCTTGGTCTTCTGGGAGTTATACCTTGCTGTTGGTTGGGGAGTCCCATGGGATGATGATGTTAGTGACAGCAGCTGACACACAGCAGATGTCGGATGAATGACAGTCCCGGCCCTTTCCCTACCAGTCTTGGAAACTGCTTTGTTTCCTTCATACCTTGGCTTGTCACAATTACAAAGCAGAGAGATGGTAAAAATCTGGGCCATCTGGTGACTCCCTGAAGATCTCTGGAAGGACCAAATCCTAATGTACTGCATTTTCAAAATTTTAACAATATATATTTAGTTATTCCCTGGGTCTTCGCAGCACATGGGATCAGGGGATCTTTGATTTTCACAGCAGCATTTGGGCTCTTTAGTCACGGCGTGTGCAATCTAGTTCCCTGACCAGGGATGGAACCAGGGCCCCTGCATTGGGAGTGAGGGTCTTAGCCATTGGACCACCAGGGAAGTCCCTCAAAATATTTTAAACAGCTTACTTTGTAATCTTAGTGTCTCTAAGGTTACTCTATGCTGGTTGCTGTGCTGAGTGCATCACAGACTGTCTTTTCATCCTCATGGCAATCCTGCAAAGGAATTTCCGCTATTGTTCCAATTTTATAGTCCAGGAAACCGAGATTCAGAAAAGTGAAGTGACTGACTTAAAGTCACATCGCTAGTTAAAGCATGAAATTGGGCCTTGAGTCCATGTTTTTCCAGCATCCAAAAACCCCAAAAGAAAACAAAGCTGTGTGCCCAACCAGTAGGCAACCCTGCCTTATAGCCCATCTGCAAAAGTAAGGGGAGCCAACGTGTTTCATTTCTTGGATGACAGAGGACCTGGAAAGATGAGAGATTTTCTCACTCTCATGATGGATTGGACTCTAAGCCGGGCGTTGGTTGGTGGGCCAGGCCCCGGGCCCCAGACTTGCCCCAGCAGAGCAGGCTGGGTGGTCTGAGACCTCAGGGTGGCCCAGACGTTCGTCCATGAGCTGGAATGCGTCCACAGAGCAGCAGAACCATAAACACCAGCAGCCCTTTCAACCGGACACTGTGCCTGAGTCACGGAGTATTTATAGACGGGCCTCTTCTCAGCTTTGCCAAAGATTTATCAAGTTCACTAGGGGCTCGGAGGGTGACAACCTGTTTATCATCCAAGGTGCCATAGCAGGCTGTTGGGACCTCCTCCGAGAACGAGTCCTGGAGGTCTGCCCATGTTTAGTCCTGATCTGACCCCCCGACAGCAGACTGAGGCAACTCTGCCCTGCTCCCCGCGTTGTGCTGCCTTCTACCAAACACCCGGTGTGGCTCCGTCCCCACCACAACCACACACACAGACACACACACAAATACAGAGTGAGCTCATAGTCTTGAGTTAAAAATGTGACAGGTGTTGCTTCTCTCAGGAAGACCGCTTGGATTGATCTGGGAAGATTAAAAACTTCCCCTGGCCTCACTGCTCCTGGAGTGAACCCTCTCATTGGTCAGATAATTGAATTAATCATAAGAAAGCTGACTGAGGACCTTCTCTGTGCCAGATACTATGCTAGGCGTTTGCTGGGGTTTTTGCTTGGTTTGCTGTGCCGCTTGTGGGATCTTAGTTCCCTGACCAGGGATCGAACAGTGAGTGCAAGCACTGAGTCCTAACTACTAGGCTGCCAGGGAATTCCCTCATGCTGAGAGTGTTAACACTACCTTTTTCAAATCCTCAGAATAATTGAATAAGTTAGATATTAATTTAATGGGCTTCCCTGGTGGCTCAGACAGTAGTCTGTCTGCAATGCAGGAGACCCAGGTTCAATCCCTGGGTCGGGAAGATCCCCTGGAGAAGGGAATGGCAACCCACTCCAGTACTCTTGCCTGCGGAATCCCATGGACAGAGGAGCCTGGCAGGCTACAGTCCATGGGGCTGCAAAAAGTCGGACATGACTGAGTGACTTCCATTTCATTTTTATAGATATTTAATATCATCTTTATAGATGAGGGAATAGAGGCTCAGAGAGGTAAAGTAACTTCCCCAAGACCACACAGCCAGTAAGTAGCAGGACCAGGCTCAAACTCTAGGTCTTCCTTGGTTCCAGACTCCAAGCTGTGGGTGACTTTGGGCAAGTAACTTCCCCTCCGAGCCTCAGTTTCTTTATCTATAACATGGAGACACAAATACTCACTTCTCACAGCTGTAAGAACTGAATAAAACCGGTACATAGTAGACTGCCAACCCCTAACTCCTGCTCCCACCTGAGTAACAATGAGTAAATTAGCTTCTCTTAAGCTGCTTAGGACAATCATCCAGGTCGCATCTGGCTCAAACTTCAGGGACTTGAATCTAGGACCCAGACTTTTCTAGCCCCCATGGCCCCATCCTTTGTTTCTTCCCAATAGACAACAGTGGGAGGGACTCAGGCCCCAGGGGCAGGGGAAGGAAGGAAAGGAGGGGTGGAGGGAAAGGTGGAGGTGGAGGGGCCCCAGAGTGGCCCCTGGGGCCAGTTTAGTGGTTGAGCCATGACCCCAGATGGGTGGCATGGCTACAGACACTGGGCAGAACCTGCTTTTGTGATTGCTGGTAGGTCGGGGGGCTCTGGAGGCTCTGAGCCCTGCAGCTACCTGCCGGGGCAGGTTACTAAGTCTTTGTCTAGGGCAGGCTGTTCCTTCCTGCTGTCTTCATCCCCTTCCTCTGCAGCCTAGGACAGAGCACTTGAGTTTCAGACAGATTTGGGTTCAAGGCCCAGCTGTTCCATTTACTACCTGGGTGATCTTGGGCAAGGTACTTAATACCTTGCCATCTGATTTAGAAAGGAAAACAGTCATGCCTACCTCTCAGGGCTGTGTTGATTAAGTGGGGTCCCTGGGTAGGGCTGGGACCCCCTCTGTTTCCCCCCTTTTCCCACCACCAGTGGGGCCCATGAGGGCATTTCTCTCTCCCCCTACCCAAAGGGGCCTTAAAATGCACTCCCCATGCCTTGACTTGGTGGTTCTAGGGTCTCACAGTGCTTCCAGAAACCCTGATCCTAAGTCCCCTCTGACCTCCTGGACAGGGCCCAGCTCTGACTGAGGTGAGAGCACAGCTCACTCAGCTGTAGCTCAGATTTCCTGATGGATTCCATTAGAGGCCTCAGTAAGGAGCCCCAGGTCCTTGAGTTTTAATCCATAGGAACAGTGACTTTTTTTTAACTGCCAAGATTTCTGTCCAGCCATTTTCTATGACTATACAACATTTTTGATGTATAAGTTTATTTTCATAACACATATATTATTTTTAATAGAAAAATTGGGTTACGTATATGTGACATGTATTTTTCTGTTTGTGCCTAATGATATATTGCTGACATCTTTTCCTATTGATATTCTATATAAAAAGTTCCATGTCATTTTAAGTATATATGTATTTATTTTTAGTCTACAGACAGTTGGGATGCTTATTGGGGTATGTTTCTGCTTTACTTTTTAGGAAATTGTTTCTTTGAGTATAATATGTGTTCAGAAAAGCACACAGTCCATAACTGTACAGTCAAGGCATTTTCATTAAATGAGTGTACCTATATAACTGCACCCAGGTCAGGGACAAGATCAGTACCAGTATTCCTGGAGCCTTCTTCCACCCCCTTCCAGCCTACCCATTGAGGGCAACACTATCTTGACATTTTTATTCATTAATTTTACTTATTCATTTATTTGGCTGTGCCAGGTCTTAGTTACGGCCTGTGGGATCTAGTTCCTTGACCAGGGATTGAACCCAGGCCCCTTGCATTGGGAATGCAAAGTCTTAGCCACTGGACCACCAGAAAAGTCCCCTGACTCTTAAAAGCTTAAATTAGTTTGGGCTGTTTCAAACTTGATGAAGATAGAATCACACAGTATGTTCTCTTTTGTTCACCATTCTTTATGAGATTCATCTGTGTCTTTGAATGTGACAATGTTTGTTCATTCTCATTTTTGTATACTCTCCACCAAGCAGGTGCTTCCCAGGTGACTCAGTGGTAAAGAATCCTCCTGCCAACACAGGAGTCGCAAGAGATGTGTCCGATCCCTGGGTCGGGAAAATCTCCTGGAGGAGGAAACGGAAACCCACTCCAGTATTCATGCCCATAAAATCCCATGGACAGAGGAGCCTGGCAGGCTACAGTCCATTGGTCACAAAGAATCGGACACATGTGAGCACGCGCGCGCGCGCGCACACACACACACACACACACGCATTCACTAAGCAACCACATGGCAATTTATTTATTTGTTCCATTGACAGACATTGGAGTTGTTTCCAAGATTTTGCTGCTTTACAAACAATACTGCAGAAAATATCCTTGTATTTAAATAGATCTATAGATGTGAGTATCTATACCTATTTATTAAGAGCTAACCATTTATAACTTTCAGACATCATTTTTCTAGTTTTTTTATAAAATAGATTCCTTAGATTACAACTGCTGAATACATGTATAAATACTACACCCCCTGCCCTCAGGTCAAGAGTGGTGGGAGTGTCGATTGCCCTCTACCTTCACCAACCTTGGATACTATTAATCTTAAATATTTTGATGAGCTAGACTCTGACATCTCACACTATCATTTCCCTTGTATTCTATTGGTCACATATATCAACCCTGATACAGTGAGAGGAGGAGAGGGCCTGTGTACTGAGAGGCAAGAATTATTGAGGACTATCTTGGAGGCTGAATATCAGAGGAAACATCAGATTTTATTGTAGTTTTAACAAGATTTTAGAAATTAAAACATTTTTAGAAACAGGGCCTTGTTTTGATTTGGCTCAGGGGAGGAGGAGACTTTTGCTTTTTTTTGTAAATTGCTTTTTTTGGCAGCCTTTGTTTATTTCAGAACATTAACATTTTATAGATATTGACACTTGGTCTTTATGTGTGTTTCTACTGTTTTCTCCCAATCATCACTTGTCTCTTAAGCTTTTGTTTATGGAGCAACTGCAGGTTTAAATATAGATTGTTTTCCGCCTGCTTACTGTTTACGATCTGGATCACCCGAGGGTGTGTGTGGCAAACCCTAGGTTCAAGCTGGTGGGGGTGGGGAGCAGCAGGCCGAGTGGGGTGGGCAGAGCTGGCCCCCAAGACTCTCTGGGGTATTAGGACTGGATCACCAAGGTCAGCGCTGAGCCTGGGCCTTGAGTCTGTCACGAGGCTTCCTCCAGCTCCTTCCCAGATCTTCTCAGTGCTATTCCAGCCCCTCTGTCAGTGAAGAGAGTCTCTCTGCACAGCCCAGAGGACAGACAGGGGTCAGGGCAAGTCAAGGCCAGTTCTAATGGGGCGGTAGAGGGAGGCAAAGTTTAAGAACAGGGGCTAAGGCAGCCCAAAGCTCTGAGTCCAAATCCTGAACTATGAGTTCAAGGCCTGTCTTAGTCTTCTTAAGGTGCCATAACAAAATACCACAGGTTGAGTGGCTTAAACAACAGAAGTTTATTTCTCGTAGTTCTGGAGGTTGGGCAGTTACAGATTGAGGTGCTGGCGAGGTAGGTTTCATTCTGAGGCTTCTTTTCTTGGCTTGTTGACGGCTCCCACCTTGCTGTGTGCTGGCCTGGCCTTTCCTCTGTTTGTATGTGAAGACAGAGAGGAAGCAAGCCCTCCTGTCTCTAAGGACACGGATCCCATTGGACCAGGACTCCAACTCATGACCTTATCTCACCCTAGTTACCTTCCAAAGACCTCATCTCTAAATACCATCACATTGCGAGTAAGAGCTTCAACATATGAATTTCGGGCAGACACAGACATTAAGTCCATAGCAATTGCTCCAGACTGTTTCCTAGACGTGTAACCTTAGGCAACTTTCCTCATTTCTCTGTGACTCAATTTCTTTATCTGTAAAATGGAGATGATAACAGTATCAACTTCATGAAGTAATAGATTAATGAATAGCTTTAAAACACTTAGCAGAGGACTTCCCTGGTGGTCCAGTGGATAAGAATCCACCTGCCAGTGCAAGGGACATGGGTTCGATTCCTGGTCCTGGAAGATTCCATATGCTGCAGGGCAACTAAGCCCATGAGCCGCAACTACTAAAGCCGCAACTGCTGAAGACCACGTGCCCTGGAGCCTGTGATCTGCGACAAGAGAAGCCACCACAATGAGAAGCTCATGCACTGCAACTAGAGAGTAGCCCCTGCTTGCTGCAGCTACAGGAAGCACACTCATGGCAACGAAGACCTGCACAGTCAAGATAATAAATAATTTTAAAAAATTAAAAAGAAAGCAAAGCATTAAGAACAGACTGTGATACTCAGCCTCCAAGATCAGTTCAGTTCACTTCAGTTCAGTCGTGTCCAACTCTTTGTGACCCCATGAATGGCAGCACGCCAGGCCTCCCTGTCCATCACCAACTCCCAGAGTTCACTCAGATTCACATCCATTGAGGCAGTGATGCCATCCAGCCATCTCATCCTCTGTCGTCCCCTTCTCCTCCTGCCCCCAATCCCTCCCAGCATCACAGTCTTTTCCAATGAGTCAACTCTTCGCATGAGGTGGCCAAAGTACTGGAGTTTCAGCTTTAGCATCATTCCTTCCAAAGAAATCCCAGGGCTGATCTCCTTCAGCATGGACTGGTTGGATCTCTTGCAGTCCAAGGGACTCTCAAGAGTCTTCTCCAACACCACAGTTCAAAAGCATCAATTCTTCGGTGCTCAGCTTTCTTCACAGTCCAACTCTCACATTCATACATGACCACAAGAAAAACCATAGCCTTGACTAGACGGAACTTTGTTCCTTTTTTGGGGCAAAGCCTCCAAGATAGTCCTCAATAATTCTTGCCTCCCAGTACACAGGCCTTCTCCTCCTCGCACTATATCCGGGCTGATCTATGTGACCAATAGAATATAAGGGAAATGATAGTGTGAGATGTCTGAGTCTAGCTCATCAAAGATATTACCACTTTTACAGACCCTCCCAGTGTGGTCCCCAGCATGAGTCCTTTTGTTTGGTGTTGTTCAACCAACAGGATGAGACCAAGATCAATTCAGAAGCAAAGGAAAGCTTTACTCTTTGATCAAAGAATGGAGAAGTGCCAGCTTCTGCAAAAGCCAGAGGCGGGGCTGCTTTATGAGAGTCTTGTCCGTGGGGGGCGGGGTGGAGTGGGGCTCCAGGTCGCAGAGCTGGGGGCAGGATCTCTGCGCGCTGCTTGAACTGAGTGTCATGCACAGTGCTTCTGCACACAGCCCTGCAGAGCGGAGGTGCTGGCACTGCCATTCCCCACTAGGAACTCTGCTCTGCAACATCGAGTGCAAGGCCTTTGCAGATGACGTCCTGTGAGCAAGTGAAACTGCACCAAGGACACTAACTGCACAAAGGAAAGAAGAAAGGGTAGACTTTAGCTTTTTTAAGATTGCTTTGATGTGGGCCATTTCTAAACTCTTTCTTGAATTTGTTACAATATTTCTTCTGTTTTATGTTTTGGTTTCTGGGCTGCCAAGGCATGCCTGATCCTAGCTCCCTGACCAGGGATCGAACCTGCACCCCCTGCCCTGGAAGATGGACCACTGGACCACCAGGGAAGTGGCAGAGTTTATTTTATTAATCGGATTCTATTTTTCTTCCTTGGGAATTGTTCATGGGTTTTGCTGGTGATAAATCCCTCTTCTTCTTCTGCTGTCTTTGCTCCTCATTCTTGAGGGGCACCAAGGGTCAAAGAGGCCCTTCTTCTGCAGCTGCTTCATGCTGAGTTTGGGAATCATCATAACCTCGAGAGAGGGGCAGAACTTCCCAGTTGCTTTTACGTTGTTGTCAGGCCTTAGCCATGATTGTTCATGTCCCTGAGTGGCCACCACTTAAAGCTTTATAGATTTTAACCTTTGGAGACAAAGGATGCCAGACAATTTAAGATATGTGGCTCAAATATCAGTAGGAGGACAACAGTTATTAAGGAGCCCTGGAAAGGTAGCCACCAAGTGACCCTGGGGAGGGCCTGTTTCACCAGCTCCACATTTGTTCAGCCAGATGACACTGGCCTTGGTCTGCCAAATTGCTTTTCTCGGTAGCCTGTGTGCATTTCCTCAGTCAGGCCACTTGCATTGACATGAAGGCAACTCGACCTATTGGCGAGTGCATAGATCCCGCCTCGGTCGGCTAACAATCTAGGGCAGTTTGGTTCTGTAGGACCACACAGGCCAGTGAGCCAGCAGATTTTTGTATGGGGTTTAAGGGTTTGGCCTACTTCACCTGTTAAAGTTTTGTAATAGCCTGAAGTCAAGGCCAGTCTCATTGGCCACTGTCACACTGTGACTGTTAAATCTGTTGTGTTGATAGTGGTATATATGGTTCCCCCAGTCAGGATCACCAGCACCATAATGAGTGTAATACCCAGGGCACTCCTAACTTGTAGTAGACTTCCCTGGTGCCCTAGTGGATAGGACTCTGCACTCTCAGTGTAGGAGGCCTGGGTTCAATCCCTGACCAGAGAACTAAGATTCCACATATGCAACTGGAGAAAGCTGAGTGCCACAACAAAGAGCTCCCGTGTGGCAGCGAAGACCCAGCAGAGCCAAGATTGAAAACAGACAAACAAATCAAGACACACACACACACACACACACACACACACACACACACAGATTCTTTAAAAAATCAGCCACTGAATTAGATTTAAAAAAAAGAACAAGTTTGGTCTGGTCCCAGTACTTATGGTAATGTATCCCCTCTAAGATTTCAGATGCCCAGCCCCCTGTTGAGTTTGGAAGCTTACCCGAGAAAGCATATTCTCTTCATAAGCACACTGACCCTGCATCACTTGTTTGAATCCTTGAAGCATCAGAGGTCTAGTTTTTCATCCATGTGAATATATCCAGGATCCTGTTAGGGCACCCAGGTACCAAACTCAACTCTGTTGAGCTGGATGGCCTGATTTACATAATTGTTGATGCTGTTGGTCCGTAAGTGTGACCAGCTGTGCCTTCAACTTCTTTGCAGTTTATTACCAGTTGGGCGGAGGGTGCTATTTAGTGTCTCCTCCTTGACTATTGGGATTCCTCTTAAATATGTCTGCTGTTCCTTTCTTGTTTCAAGTTGGATGAGATACGTCTAACAATCAGTGGGGTTCTGTCCTTCCTGAGTATCTCTGGTCACATTATAGAAGAAATTTGTTCACCGTGGAGTGATAGTAGGGAACATGTTTTAATTCCTAAGATGGGAAGTATAAATTGGAAATAAAAGGCCTTCATCTTGCAAGCACGGAGATAAGTGTGTCCAGGGAGGAGGGGCAAAAGCAATGATGACCTGGGTCTCTTGTGGCCTGCTGGTTTTCCAGGTTTTTAGGTACACCTAGTCTCCTGATGGGAAGGTATGTAGGGTCAGGTCAGTGGGGTGCGCAGTACCTGGTTACCATGTTCATTGACAGCTTCCATGGTTTCTCCTACCTGGAGGACATACTTGAGTTGTTCCATTTCAAGGGGGCTGAGGTGTCCTTTCTCTTGGGCTAGGGGAATGGGTCTGTCATACATGAGTTCAAACGCACTTAACTCTTGGGGCTAATCACATGCCGAGCAGGACAGTTGGAAGCAACTTGTTCCAGCTTTCTTGAGTTTCCTGACAAAGCTTGGCTAAGGCCCATTTCAAGGTTTGCTTTGATCTCTCTACTTTCACTGGTCACTGGGGTCTTCAGGCTGATTGCAAAGTCCATTTTATGCCCAAACATAAACTGGTTATTCTCTTCATCACTTGAGACACAAATGCTGGACTATTATCATTTTGTGGGGATTCTGGGAACCTGAACCTAGGGATTATTTCTACTAGTAATCTGTTAGCCACTTCAGCTGCCATTTCAGTTCTATCAGAGCACTCTTCTATCCACCCAGAATATATGTGTACTAGCACCAAAGAGCGGACAAGGCGATGGCACCCCACTCCAGTACTCTTGCCTGGAAAATCCCATGGACGGAGGAGCCTGGTAGGCTGCAGTCCATGGGGTCGCAAAGAGTCGGACACGACTGAGTGACTTCAACGACTTCACTTTCACGCATTGGAGAAGGAAATGGCAACCCACTCCAGTACTCTTGCCTGGAGAATCCCAGGGATGGGGGAGCCTGGTGGGCTGCCTTCTATGGGGTCTCACAGAGTCAGACACGACTGAAGCGACTTAACAGCAGCAGCAGCACCACCACCAAAGAGATAGCTGAAGTTGCCCAGTCCTCTAGGCATGACAGTGAAAGTAATCTGCCAGTCTTCCCCAGCATATGTCCATCTGGTCTGAATGGGTCTTATCTGGCGGCCTCTGCAGGATCTGCTGTTGAAGTTTATTGGGCAAATGGGGCATGTCTCAACTAGCTGACTGATTTTACTTTTTGCGCCATGGGGTACCGTGACTTCGGCTCAGTAAAGGGCTTCTCTCTCACAGTGAATTCCTTGATGAGACTCCCTGGTGGCCTGACAAACTGCACGTTTACTAACTAGCCACTCATGGCCTCCTAGATCGCTACTGAAACCTCATTTTGGAGCTTTGTCAAATTCTTCCTTTGTGCATATTGGGAAATAACTGGGTGGATCTGAAGGTATGAGGGGTAATTCCCAAGTTATTGGTTCTTCGCATTTGTGTCTGTCTTGTTGTTTCTCTTTATATATTAATATATATTTGTGTGTGTTCAGTCGCTAAGCGGTGTCCAACTCTTTGCGACCCCATGGATTGCAGCATGCCAGGTTTCCCTGTCATATATACATGTTTCCACTGTTTGCCCATCTATCTGCCATGAAGTGATGGGACTGGATGCCATGATCTTAGTTTTCTGAATGTTGAGCTTTAAGCCAACTTTTTCACTCTCTTCTTTCACTTTCATCAAGGGGCTTTTTAGTTTTTCTTCACTTTCTGCCATAAGGGTGGTGTCATCTGCATATCTGAGGTTATTGATATTTCTCCCAGCAATCTTGATTCCAGCTTGTGTTTCTTCCAGTCCAGCGTTTCTCATGATGTACTCTGCATAGAAGTTAAATAAGCAGGGTGACAAAAATGCAGCCTTGACGTACTCCTTTTCCTATTTGGAACCAGTCTGCTGTTCCATGTCCAGTTCTAACTGTTGCTTCCTGACCTGTTATATATATATAACATATGACCTGCCTCTTGAGAAAGCTTATATATATAACATATGACCTGCCTCTTGAGAAAGCTGTATGCAGGTCAGGAAGCAACAGTTAGAACTGGACATGGAACAGCAGACTGGTTCCAAATAGGAAAAGGAGTACGTTAAGGCTGCATTTTTGTCACCCTGCTTATTTAACTTCTATGCAGACTGCATTATGAGAAATGCTGGGCTGGATGAAGCACAATCTGAAGTCAAGAAATACCAATAACCTCAGATATGCAGATGACACCACCCTTATGGCAGAAAGTGAAGAAAAACTAAAAGCCCCTTGATGAAAGTGAAAGAAGAGAGTGAAAAAGTTGGCTTAAAGCTCAACATTCAGAAAACTAAGATCATGGCATCCAGTCCCATCACTTCATGGCAGATAGATGGGCAAACAGTGGAAATAGTGTCAGACTTTATTTTGAGGGGCTCCAAAAATCCCTGCAGATGTTGATTGCAGCCATGACATTAAAAGACGCTTACTCCTTGGAAGGAAAGTTATGACCAACCTAGACAGCATATTCAAAAGCAGAGACATTACCTTGTCAACAAAGGTCCGTCTAGTCAAAGCTATGGTTTTTCCAGTGGTCATGTATGGATGTGAGAGTAGGACTATAAAGTGAGCACTGAAGAATTTATGCTTTGTATCTGAGGTGTTGGAGAAGACTTTTGAGAGTCCCTTGGACTGCAAGGAGATCCAACCAGTGCATTCTGAAGGAGATCAGGGCTGAATGTTCATTGGAAGGACTGATGTTGAAGCTGAAACTCCAATACTTTGGCCACCTGATGTGAAGAGCTGACTCATTTGAAAAGACCTTGATGCTGGGCAAGATTGAGGGCAGGAGGAAAAGGGGACGACAGAGGATGAGATGGTTGGATGGCATTACCGACACAATGGACATGGGTTTGGGTGGACTCCCGGAGATGGTAATGGACAGGGAGGCCTGGCATGCTGCTGTTCATGGGGTCACAAAGAGTTGGACATGACTGAGCAACTGAACTGAACTGAACAACATATATACATATATATAAAACATATATATATATATATTTTTGGCTGTGCTGAGTCTTAGTTACAGGATGGAAACTCTTAACAGTGGCATGAGGGATCTAGCTCCCTGACCAGAGATTGAACCCAGGCCCCCTGCATTGAGAGCAAGAGCGTTCTACCAACTAAACCACCAGGGAAATCCTGTTTCTCTTCATTGACATCCTTCTTTGGTGACCCCTACAGTGAATCACTGCCACCTTTTACGGAAGCTGTACCACTTCTATGAGTTTCAATATGCTTAAACCCTGTGTCACCTATTTATTCTCCACACACTTCTCTTCCAAATAGCTGTGTGTGTAGAGGATGGCATACGCATACCTGGAATCTGTACCAGCCTTTAAGAGCTTCACTGTCTCAAGCTCTAAGGCCTAGGTGAGGGCCTTTTGGGCAGAAGTCCCTAGGGGTGGGCTTCATGCCTCTGTGACTGGGTCTAGAAGGTTAGTGTGTAGCCCACTGGGCTTCTTCACTCTCTCATAAAGCTGTTCCTGTCTGTGAACCATTCCTCTTCGGCATTTGGGAGAGACTCGCTTCCTAGGTTGGGGCAAGTCTTATAGACTGTGCCCATGGCATTGTATAACCATGTGTCAGGGGCCTATTTCTGTGGGTAGCAGGGTGGCAGGATTTAGCATGTGACAGGCTTTTACGGTAGTGTTGTCTAAAAGAATAGCCTGAACTTGAATTAACCTTCTGGGAGACAGTCATTCTGTTCCCTTGTTGTTGTTGTTCAGTTGCTAAGTCATGTCCAATTCTTTGCAACCCCATGCCAGGCTTCCCTGTCCTTCATTATCTCCTGGAGTTTGCTCAAACTCATGTCCATCGAGTTGGTGATGCCATCCAACAGTCTCATCCTCTGTCGTTCCCTTCTCTTCCTGCCCTCAATCTTTCCCTGTATCAGGGTATTTTTTGATGAGTCGGCTCTTCACATTAAGTAGCCAAAGTATTAGAGCTTCAGCTTCAGCATCACTCCTTCCAGGGAATATACAGGGTTGATTTCCTTTAGGGTTGACTGGTTTGATCTCCTTGCTGTTCAATGGACTCTCAAGAGTCTTCTCCAACACCACAGTTCAAAAGTGTCAATTTTTCAGCACTCAGCTTTCTTTATGGTCCAACTCTCACATTTGTACATGACTACCAGAAAAACCATAGCTTTGACTATTCAGACCTTTGTCAGCAAAGCGATGTTTCTGCTTTTTAATACACTGTCTAGGTTTGTCACAGCTAGAGTAAGTTCTGTTTCCTGAGAACTTACTAAAGCCTAAACCTAGTGTGGTGTCTATGTCATGACTGGCTGACCAAATGTTAACTTTTCAGCCTTTTTTTAGCAGAATTGTGGTAGCTGCTACAGCCTATAGGCAAAAAGGCCATCCCTTAGGGGGCTTATCTAATTGTTTAGGGAAATAAACAACCACCCATGTAAGGAGGTCCCAATTTTTGAGCTAATACCACAAGGGTTATTCCCCATCTCTCATGAATATAAAAGTGGAAGTGTTTAGCTAAGTCTGGGAGGGCCAGAGGAGGGGCCTGAAGTAGTTGCTTTTTAAAATTCTTCAAAAAGACCCCTCCACATTCTAAATTCCAAAGGATTATCACCCTTTCATTCCAATTTTTCATATGATACTTAGTTATCAGACCATAGTTAAGGATCCAGAAAGGAGTTTCCCTGGTGGCTCAGATAGTAAAAGCATCTGCCTGCAATGTGGGAGACCTGGGTTCGATCCCTGGGCCAGGAAGATCCCCTGGAGAAGGAAATGGCAACCCACTCCATTACTCTTGCCTGGAAAATCCCATGGATGGAGGAGCCTCATAGGCTACAGTCCATGGGGTCTAAAAGGCTCGGGCATGACTGAGAGACTTCACTTTCACTTTCAAGGATCCAGATGCTGCAAAATCAGGCCATCCCCAGGAAGCACCAAAACTGTCTTCTAGTTTTAGGAGGGTCAAGGCTACAAATAGCTTGTCCAGGTTAAGCTTCTCTGACCTCCTGTGAGAATGAGGCCTAGGTAGGTCATCCTAGTTTGTGATTTTTGCCTTTTTTCCTGGACACCTCACTGGGCTTCCCAGGGGGCTCAGTGGCAGAGAACCCACCTGCCAACGCAGGAGATGTAGGATGTGGGTTCGGTCCCGGGGTCGGGAAGATCCCCCGGAGAAGAGAATGGCAACCCACTCCAGGGTTCTCGCCTGGGAAGTCCCATGGACAGAGGAGCCTGGCAGGCTACAGCTTATGGGGTCTGAAAGAGTCAGACACAACGGAGGGACTGAGCACACACTTGGACACCTCATATCCATTATTAGCTGAGTGGTTCAGGGCAGTTACGGTATTTTTGTCAGAGGTCTCCTTAGTAGGGCTGGTGGCCAGAATGCCACCTACCTAACGGAGAAGGATTCACTCCTCTAGACACAGATCTTTTAGGTCTTTAGCTCAAGTTTCTCCAAAGATGATAGGGGGATTTTTGAACCTTTGTGGCAGGAATGTCCAGTGGTGTTTTTGTTGCGTGTTTGGGTCCTGCCACTCAAAAGCAAAATTTCTTGTGACTCTGGGCCAATGGACTCAGAAGAAGGCATCTTTTAAGTCTAATACACAATACCAGGCCCTGGTGGACCGCAGAGTGGCCAGCAATGTGTAAGGAATGGGGACGCTGGTATTTAGCCTTGGTGGCTTCTCTGACTGCCCTGAGGTCCTGTACCACCTGGTTTTCCCCGCTGAACTTTTCAGGGAGAATGAGAGTATTACAAGGTGTTGGTAAGGTCTGATGATGCGCTGGTCAATTAGGCCCTGCCTGACAGGGGCAGTGCTCAACAAGAGCTCCTGATAGAGAGGGTACTGTTTTCTCGGGGCCATGTATGCCCAGGTTTTAGATGGACTATCATGGGGTTGGCTTCTATGGCTTGTCCCACTAGTCCCTGTACTCAGACCTTGGGATTTCCTCTGGGGAGATGGATTTGCTCTAGCTGTGGAGCTTTGTTCTCAGATGACATTAACACTGTCATCTTGTGTCCTTCGTCTAAGGGAATGCCAGTCCCCAACTTGTCTTCCATTAGTTCAGTTCAGTTGCTCAGTCGTGTCTGACTTTTTGTGACTCCGTGAATCTCAGCACGCCAGGCCTCCCTGTCCATCACCAACTCCCAGAGTTCACCCAAACTCATGTACATCGAGTCGGTGATGCCATCCAGCCATCTCACCCTCTGTCGTCCTCTTCTCTTCCTGCCCCCAATCCCTCCCATTAGGTGGGTAGTAACCCTCAATTCATGTAAGATATCTCTTCTGAGCAAGGGTACAAGGCCTTTGGGGACATATAGGAAGGAAAGGAGCTTCCCAGATAGCTCACTTGGTAAGAATCTGCCTGCAATGCAGGAGACCTGGGTTCAATCCCTGGGTTGGGATGGTCCCCTGGCGAAGGGAAAGGCTACCCACTCCAGTATTCTGGCCTGGAGAATTCCACTAACTCTAGTCCACGGGATTGCAAAGAGTCAGACACAACTGAGCAACTTTCACTTTCAGGAAGGAATGAGCATATGTTCACCCAGTTTGCATTCTAGTGGCTTTACGAATGCCTTCCCTGAAGGGTCATCATGTTACATCTCTCGTGACTGGGTTTGCCTGATCGGGTGTTCAGAACTGAGAAAGCGGCACTGCTACCTACTAAGAATTCAGTAGGTTCCTTCCTATGTGCAATTTCAGCTGGGTCTCCTCAGGGGTCAGTTGGAATGACAGCTTAGGAGCCCCCTGGCCTGTCTTTCTTCATCTATTTGGACCATCTACCTTTGAGGGTAGTGGCCAGAATCTGCCCTTTTGCAGGGGTGACAAAGGTGTGTTTATCTTCGGTGACCCCCTTGTTTATGTACGGCGCACTGGTGAGGTCCCAGTGTCATGGCATGCTGCCCTCGGTGGAGCCAGGGGTACTTGCCAGAGTTGTGTCTCTGGGTGCAATTAGTCCAAATTCCTGTACCAACCAGTTGAGTTTGGAGGGTGATAGCCAGTAGTATGTGGGCTTGCCTCTGGGCCTTTTTATCCTCTGACATTTCCCCCTCTGTATCTCTGTTATTTGGGGGGAGTGGTTCACAGGGCTCCCCAGCCCATTTCAGAGAAATTGGCACTGGCTGGAAGAGGTCAAGTCACGGGTTGTTACCTACTTTGGGAGCCTTTTTCTGAACTTGGATCAAATGCCCTCGTTCCATTTTTGTCAGGCATCCTCATTACCTGGGTCTTTCCTAGTCTCACCTCTTAGCTCACAGGGCTGGTCACTTTCCTTTACCAAACTGAAAGTGACTATGAAGAATGTTGCCATTGGTCCCTGGAGGTGGGTGAGGAGAACAAAAGTTCCTGGTGTGAACACACTGCCTTGTACAGGGGTCAAGAAGACAGCACTCCTGGCGAGGCAGAGGGCAAGACTGCTGTTGCTCCCTTTTGTCCACAGGCCCCCATCATTCCTGAGTGTCTGGTACTAAAAGAGGCCAGTCTGAGGCAGCAGGCAGACATGCATGAGCTTCAGTCTCTGATCCCCAGTAATGCCACAGAATGATCCTCTCAAGGGGCACAGCCCTGCACACACAGCGCTATGCTGTGTATACACCACACCTGGAATCAGATGGCTGGGCAAAGTTGCACTGACTTTGACCAAGGGCTGCTGCAGTCCTACCCCATCAGAATGAACTCAAAGATCAGAGTCAGACATTCTCAGCAAACCTCCCAAAGCCTCCACCATTGTCTTGCTGGAGCTAGGGAGAATTTGGAGCATTGTGGATAGGTCCAGATGAAAAAGGCAGAGTGCGTCCCATTCAGGTTGCCAGAATGTTGTTAGTGATCCTCTCAAGTTGGTCCCTGACAAGGATCTTTCAGTCCTAGTGTTGTTTGAGCTATTAGAACAAGATTGAGTTCTAAGGCTGAGCTTGGTTCAGAAAAAATGAAAGCTATATTCTTTAATCAAAGAATGGAGAGGTGCTAGTTCTCACTCTGGAGTACACACTCTCTTCAAAAGGCCATTAGCAGGGCCACTTTATAGGATTCCCGTCAGCACAGAGTAGGGCCAGAGCTCTCGTGGGTCAGACGTAGCTGTGCCATTCTTGGCTTCAGATTGCATTGCTGGGAGCAGCATCTCTGCACACGGCCCGCCACCGCCAGCTCGAATGGCAGTGTCGTGGGCGGTACTTCTGCATGTGGCCCACCAAGCTGAAGCGTCGGGTGCAGCCATTTCTCAGGGAGCTCTGGTCTGAAGTGCCAGCTGCAAGGCCTCTGCACGTGGTACCCTAGAGAAAGTGAAACCTGGGTAAACACAAAGTGGGTAAAAAGGTTAGCCTTTTTATTACCCAGATTCTATTTGTACTTTCTGGGAATCATCAATGGACTTTGCCAGTGGCAGGTCCTGTCCTGCTCTTTCAGATCACTCTCCCTGGGGGAAGTCAACCACCATGCCTTAAGGATGCTCAAGCAGCCCTGTGGAGGGGTACACTTGCTGGGGAACTAAGGTCATCCACCAACTTGTCAACCATGTGAATGAACCATCTTGGAAGTGGCTCCTCCAGCTCCAGCCAAGCCTTAAGATAAACTGGACTATACTCCCAGCACCAACATCTTCATTAGAACCTCCTTAGAGACACTGAACTGGAACCACTGCGATAATAGTATTGACCTCATAAGTTAATAAAGAGCTGCTCTTGAATTCCTGACCCACATAAACTGTGTGAAACAATACATGTTTATTATGTTTTAAGTTGTTTTGTGAAAATAAGTTGTGCAGCAGTAGATAGCACATAGGCCATGGGGGTCATCCATAGTAACTGTTCAGTAAATGACAGCCAGGATTAGTCCCCTGACAGAAAATACTAACAACATTTACTGAATGTCTGTCACTTGCCAGGTCTGTGCCATATGCCTGGGCAAATGGAGTCCCTTCTCTCACCATGCATTTTCAGCAAGGGGTAGAGTGTTGGAAGCAATCACCTAGAACCCTAGACCTTCCAAGCTGAAAAGACCCAGAGATATCACTGCTCTACCTGACTCTCATTTTACAGCTGAGGTAACCAAGACATAGAGGGTAAACAACCTGCTCCAAATAACAGAACTGACTGTAGAGGAGCCTAAACTGGAACCCAGAACTCTTAGTGCTGGCAGTAACAGAGCTTGTTGCTTGTTGCAATTTCAGGACCTTATAGCCAGGATTTATTGTGTCTCACTGTTTATAAAGCACTTTTGATACTTGAGTTCAGGATCATTTATGTAGAGGTCCATTCAGTCCTTATTGGCCCCCTGTATTCCCTGGAGCAGCCTTTTCTCTAAACATCACCTACTCTTGAGAGGCCTTGTAGCTGCCCACATGGTCATCTGGATCTGGGGACAGAAGGAAGGCGTCTAGAGGGCTTCCAGCCCTGAGTGGCAAGATCCTGATGCCCTACGGCCTTTCCATGGCATGTGGCCAGGCCCAGTGGGCTTTGCCCTGGCATCTGGGGCACTGCAGAGACCCCATGGACCTGCCTCTGGCAACTACTCTGGCTTCAGCCTCTGAGCCAATGACTTATTTGTCTGACCCTGTGATTCAGAACGATTCTTCAACGAGAATAACATCGAAGCATGTGACAGCCATCTCAAACCGTAAGAAAAACAGTCACCCTTGCCACATCCTTTCAGAGGGTACTCCAGGTGCCACAGGAGCTCGAGGGGAATTCCAGAGGAACGGGCAGGCAGACCCCACCCTCCAGGGAAGATCATGGGGACTGCAGGGAGAACGGACACTCTGCACACGTGGAAAGGATCTGCACTGTGAGGCACCAAGAAAACATCTAAGCAAGCTCAAGCCACGTGGAAAAGAAAGGAGAGGTGGAGGGTGGTTTCCTTTCCAGCATCACTGCCCCAGGCCTGCGTCATCCATCCCGGGGAAGAGTTCCTCTGAGAACCCTGCCCCTGGGGAGGGGCAAGCACCTTCAGGGATGTCTCTTAGGGTCACTCCATTTGGCAGACGAGACACTGGAGGTGGGTGTGGCCTCCTGGGCGTCACGTTGCTTGCCTCTGGCCGACCTGGAGCCTGAGCCCAGGGGTCTGGCTCCTGGGCAACATTCTCTCCCTCAACCAAGAGGCCTCAAAATCTCAGTTTTCTGAAAAGTCCCTTCTCTAGTGACAATCAAAATGGGCACAGACTTTGAGGTTAAATTGACCTATTCCCCTAGCTGTGGTGATGGACAGGGAGGCCTGGTGTGCTGTGATTCATGGGGTCGCAAAGAGTCGGACACGACTGAGCGACTGAACTAAACTGAACTGTGGAACTTAGGGTAACCCCATATGCCAAGCTGTGCCTCAGTTTCCTCGTCTGTCAAATGAGGTTAAGTGTGACTTACCTGTGGTTGTAGTTAGGACTGAATGAGATAGTGCTATGGAGCTCTGAGTAGATGTCCAGCCCCTTGCAAGCACTGAATCAGTCAGAAAGCAAAAATAGTGTTGCTGCTGCTATCGCTTTCATCTCTGTCTACCTTCTCCTTGTCAGGCCCAGACCATTCTCCCTGCTGCTTCGCCTGACTCCTCTGGCACTAAAGCTGGGACGGCCTCTGACACTAAAGATCCTCCTGCTAGTAACACAGACTCTGGGGGCAGTCCCAGATAAGAAGTCTAGCTCTTAGCTGGGTGACCTTCCGTAAGTCACTTAACCTCTCTGAACTTCAGTTCCTGATATATCAAAAAGACAAATCAGTGGCACAAAGAATGGTAGTGAAGGTGATTGTTATAGATGAAAAGAGGTTAATGGGACAAAAACAACAAATCCCATATGTAAGACCTTATTTCGATCTTTTTTTTTGGATTTGATTTGACTAACTAAAAAGACATTTGAGACAATCAGTAGCCTCTGAAAATGGCCTGAGATTTAATAATATTAAGAAATTTTTGTTATTTTTGCTAAAATAATGGCTTGTGATTATGTAAAAAAAAAAAAAGAATCCTTGTTAGAAATGCTTGCCAAAGGATTTATAGATGAAATGACTTGATGCCTAAGATTGTTTTTGAAATATTCTAGAAAAAAGAAGCATGTCAAGACAGAGATGAAGTAAGAGTGGGGAAAAGTTGGAAAGAACTGAATCTGGGTTTGGTCACATGAATTCTTAACACTAAATTCTCTCTACTTTTATATGGTTGGAATTTTCATTAAGAAATAGTGTAAAAATGAAGATGTGCGGAGACTCGCAAGGAGAGAAGCAGTACAATGAGGCAGTTAAGAGCTCCAGGCTCAGATGTGCCACTGATAATACACGTTGGTCTTTGCAGCTTCAGGCATGTTCTAATAACTGGTAGTGATACTGGCTTAGACTTCCTTCTTGGGATGCTGGCTCTGCCACTCAGTGGCTGGGAGACTATGGCCAAATGACTCTGTAACTCAGCTGCAAAACAGGGAAAATCCTGATCCCTGCCTCACTGAGTTATTTTTTTTAAGACTTTATCTTTTATTTGGCTGCACAGCACCATGTGTGGGCTCTTAGTTCCCCAGCAGGGATCGAACCTGGGCCCTGGCAGTGAAAGCTCAGAGTTCTAACCACTGGACCATGAGGGATTGCCTCACTGAGTTATTTTGAAGACTGAACAAGAGGGAGGGATGGATGGAAAAGGGCATAGCACAGTGTTTGGCATGCAATAAGCACTAGATAAATGTTTCAATATGAGAAGCACAGATTTGGGAGTCTGGCTACCTCGGATGTGAACCTCAGCTCAGCTCTCTTCCTCAGGGCTGTGTGACTTTGGCCAAGCCAGTTACTTCTCTGAGTCTCATTTCTTCCTGGGAAAAACAAAGATAAAATATCTCCCTTGCCGAGCTGTTGTGAGGATTAAATGACAAGACATGTGTTGCGGCCCAGCATGGCCCATGTGGGAATTTCCTTTTCTCACCCCTTGACTTTCAGCAGTACTGGTCTTGCCAGCTCCCAGGCTGGAGCTGATCCCACTGTCCATTTGCGTGGCCTTTGCACCTGGACTGCCAAGTGTGGCTGGTGAGAGTCAACAGCGCCACGTGAACGGCTCCTCTCAAATGGCAAGTCTGTGTTGGGAAACATCAACGAGGCTCTTCTGCTCCCAGAGAGTGCTTCCACCCCTCTCTAGAGCACTTTCTCCTAGTTTCACAATGGCTGGTCCAAACTTTTTCCACCACTCACTCGTGCTACTCGTCCCCCTGCCTAGCCTCAGAAAGTGACCTCAACTCTCTTTCAGCTGACGGAGGTCATCAATATGAGCACATTTCTCTCCATCTCCCAACATCTCTGATTTTAATCTCCATCCTTTCCTCTCTCCTATCCTCCCAACTCAAAGGTTGGCATGTCCCTCTCCTTCCCAAGACTTTGTTTTCTTAATTATTTTTTAAATTTTGGCTGCACCAGGTCTTCGTTGCTGCGCGTGGGCTTTCCCTAGTTGTGGCGAGCAGGCTTCTCATTGAGGTGGCTCACCCTGTTGCAGAGCATGGGCTCTCTAGAGCTTGTAGGCTCCAGTAGTTGCGGCTCACGGGTTCTAGAGCATGGGCTCAGTAGGGGCTTAGTTACTCTGAGGCACGTGGGATCTTCTCAGACCAGGGATCGAATCAGTGTCCCCTGCATTGGCAGGTGGATTTTTAACCGCTGGACTACCAGGCACGTGCCTTTCAAAGACTACAATTTATCAACTCCATCCCCCATTTCCACGGTCTGCCCCATCTCAGCCAAGAAAAATTTGCTCAAGCACCCCAATCTCCCCAAAGTCAGTCAGCAGTAACCCTACTGCTTCTGTTTAATTCATTCACTCATCCACTCACTTAAGCAGCATTTCCTTTGTGCCTACTGTGTGTCAGGGCTGGAGGTACAGAGATGATGAATGGAAACAGTTTTTGCTCTCAGAGTCTTCTAGGTTCAGAGGGAGAACCAGATGGCAAGATGATAAATGAGATGTGAAGGTGGGCCTGTGTTTGATACAGAGATTGGCTGGGTGTGCAGTGGGGAGGAAGGAGAAGCCCTAGGATGGCTCTCAGCCTTCTGGTCTGTGCAAATGGCTGGATGGGAGTGCTATTTACTGAGACATGAGACAAAGGAATATAGAAGCAGAAGCTTGGCGGGGAGTGGTGGTGGTGCAGAGATGATGCGTCCTGTTTGGGATATGGTGAGTTGGAGGGGCTATTGGGACATCCCAGCAGACCTTCAGCTTAAGGAAGAGAAGGATCTGAACTTGAATTAGAGACCTGAGAATCACTGACATATGAGAGTTGGAATCCTGAAAGGATGCAGAGTGCTCTGTGCTGTAAGTAACAGATTAATTACACTGTCATGACGTTTGTTCTCTCACAACTTAGAGGGCAGTTCCAGGGGCAGGTAAACTAGCAGCGCAAGGATGGCATCAGTGACCCCAGTGCTTTCTGCAGTTCCTCTCTGCCATACTCAGGGGGTTGATCTCCTTCTCAGACTTGTCCCTATATAACCTCATTCAAAGGTAAGCACGAAGCTATCTTCTTGCACTTTTTATCAGGGCGGAAATCCTTTATCTTTAACCCACCTCCACCAGCCTTTGGGTCTCCCTGGCCATAACCAAGTCACTTAGACAAAGGAGGATGGGATGCCATGACAGACTGAAGCCATTGTCTCCTATGGCCGTGGAAAGGCCCTCCTTCCCAGAGAACTGTGCTGCCTTAAGTCTGAACAAAACCAAGTAAGCAGGAAAGGACAGATTCTTTTCAACTCTCATCCTCTTCCTGGATGGCCTGGCAGGGTTGACCTGCAATTCCAGTAGAGAAATGAGGAGCTTGGGCGCCTGAGTCAAACATATCTGGGTTTTATCCTAGGTCCAGGCTGTGTGACATCATACAAATTATTTGACTTCTCTGGCCTGAGTGTCCTCATCTGAGAAATGGGGTACAATAGTTCTTACATTGTTATACCTGTTGGCTGTTGAGATGATGAAATAAAATAATGATCATGAACTGCTTAGCCCAGTGCCCAGCACGTAGTAGGTGCTCAGCAAAAAACTAACCATTGACGTTCAGGAGGGACCACCTTCTCCTTGAAACCGCCCACTCCTGGGACTTGCCTGGTGGTCGGGTGGCTGGGGTTCCACACTCCAAATGCAGCGGGCCCAGGTTTGATCCCTAATCAGGGACCTAGATCCCATGTGCGACAACTAAATATCCTGCATGCTGCAACTGTGGCTTGGCACAGCCAAATAAATAAACAAATATTAAAAAAGGATTTTAAAAAATTGCCCACTTCCGTCCTCTAAGACTCCTCCTCTTTCTGTGAGAGATTGCCCCTCTTCTCCTTCCCATTCCCTCCCGATCACAAGGCTAGCTTCTCTGCCCTTACTACTCACTAGGCCTTATCTCAGGGCTTCAACCATCTACTCCTCTCTAGGCTGAGGTCATCAAACTTGTTCTCCTGCTGCCCCTTCTCTGTGAGATCCTGGACACTCCTTCTCTAGGTTCTATAGATTTTTAGGCTTATCATGGGGCCCAGTGATAGGGTTCCCACTCTCATACCATCACCTTATACCCATGCTCATTTGCATGACATTCTACCTTAAAGACATTAGAGCTGCTCTAATGACTTTCATCATCTGAAAGATGATGCTGTGAAAATGCTGCACTCAATATGCCAGCAAATTTGGAAAACTCAGCAGTGGCCACAGGACTGGAAAAGGTCAGTTTTCATTCCAATCCCAAAGAAAGGCAATGCCAAAGAATGTTCAAACTACCGCACAATTGCACTCATCTCACATGCTAGCAAAGTAATGCTCAAAATTCTCCAAGCCAGGCTTCACCAATACGTGAACCGTGAACTTTCTGATGTTCAAGCTGGTTTTAGAAAAAGCAGAGGAACCAGAGATCAAATTGCCAACATCTGTTGGATCATGAAAAAGCAAGAGCTCCAGAAAAACATCTATTTCTGCTTTATTGACTATGCCAAAGCCTTTGACTGTGTGGATCACAGTAAACTGTGGAAAATTCTGAAAGAGATGGGAATACCAGACCACTTGACCTGCCTCTTGAGAAATCTGTATGCAGGTCAGGAAGCAACAGTTAGAACTGGACATGGAACAACAGACTGGTTCCAAATAGGAAAAGGAGTACGTCAAGGCTGTATATTGTCACCCTGCTTATTTAACTTCTATGCAGAGTACATCATGAGAAATGCTGGACTGGAAGAAACACAAGCTGGAATCAAGATTGCTGGGAGAAATATCAATAACCTCAGATATGCAGATGACACCACCCTTATAGAAGAAAGTGAAGAGGAGCTAAAAAGCCTCTTGATGAAAGTGAAAGAGGAGAGTGAAAAAGTTGGCTTAAAGCTCAACATTCAGAAAACGAAGATCATGGCATCTGGTCCCATCACTTCATGGGAAATAGACAGGGAAACAGTGGAAACAGTGTCAGACTTTATTTTTCAGGGCTCCAAAATCACTGCAGATGGTGATTGCAGCCATGAAATTAAAAGACGCTTACTCCTTGGAAGAAAAGTTATGACCAACCTAGATAGCATATTCAAAAGCAGAGACATTACTTTACTGACTAAGGTCTGTCTCGTCAAGGCTATGGTTTTCCTGTGGTCATGTATGGATGTGAGAGTTGGACTGTGAGGAAAGCTGAGCGCAGAAGAATTGATGCTTTTGAACTGTGGTGTTGGAGAAGACTCTTGAGAGTCCCTTGGACTGCAAGGAGATCCAACCAGTCCATTCTGAAGGAGATCAGCCCTGGGATTTCTTTGGAGGGAATGATGCTGAAGCTGAAACTCCAGTACTTTGGCCACCTCATGAGAAGAATTGACTCATTGGAAAAGACTCTGATGCTGGGAGGGATGGTGGGCAGGAGGAGAAGGGGATGACAGAAGATGGGATGGCTGGATGGCATCACTGACTCGATGGACGCAAGTCTGAGTGAACTCCGGGAGTTGGTGATGGACAGGGAGGCCTGGCGTGCTGCGATTCATGGGGTTGCAAAGAGTCGGACACGACTGAGCGACTGAAGTGAACTGAATGACTTCAAACTGTGGTGCTGGAGAAGACTCTTGAGAATCCCTCGGACTGCAAGAAGATCAAACCAGTCCATCCTAAAGGAAATCAGTCCTGAATATTCATTGGAAGGACTGATGCCAAAGCTCCAATACTTTGTCCACCTGATGCGAAGAACTGACTCATTGGAAAAGACCCTGATGCTGGGAAAGAGTGAGGGCAAGAGAAGAAGTGGGTGACAGAGGATGAGATGGTTGGATGGTATCATTGACACAATGGACATGAGTTTGAGCAAATTCTGGGAGATAGTGAAGGACAGGGAAGCCTGATGTGTTGCAGTGCATGGCTCGCAAAGAGTCAGACTTGACTTTGCCACTGAACAACGACTTCTACCAGCCAACATGGAAGATGATCCAGAAGGATGTGGAGAAAAATTTAAATTCGTGCAGAAAGCAGAGGGGACCATCTGGATAAAGTCTAAGTGGGTACATAGTACTTCGGGGCACTACATTGACATTTATTTGTGTCTGTCTCCCTTCCTAGCCTGTGAGTTTCCCAGGGCAGAGAAAAGGATTACTCATTTATCTCTCACTTTGTTGCCTGATGTATAGATTGTCACTGTTGTTGAGTCGCTCAGTGTCTGATGAATGAATAAGGTTTGTGGCTTTGCCACTTACTTCCCAGATCACTTTGAATAAGATCCTTTCCTTCTTAAACCTCAGTGTCAAAATCTATAAAATGAGGAAACAGACTCTGTATCAAGGGAAGGAACCCTTGTATTAAAATGGAATTAGGGACTTCCCTGGAGGTCCAGTGGTTAAGACTCTATACTTCCACTGCAAGGGGTGTGGGTTCAATCCCTGGTTGAGGAACTAAGATCCTACTTGCAATCCAGAAAGAAAAAAAAGAAAAAATATGGAATTAGTGGCCAAGGAATGGAGGGATGGGCTAGCCCTGGTTGGGGACATCTCAGGGTCTTTAGCAACGTGCTGTGCTCGGGGGTAGGCCTTATCTGGGGAGTTGCCCAGGACTCCAGAGAAGGGGATGGATTTATTTAGGTTAGTGGGAGGGCACTGGCTGTTAACCCCACAAATCCCAGTGGCCCCCCACTCCTTACCAGCCTGCTGTAGGAGGAGACTAATTTTCGGAGGAAACTGTGGGTACCGGTCCTGCCCCAAGCCTGCCCACGAACAAGCTGTTCTTGTTTACGACCCCCATCCCAAGGGAACAGCGACTGCTCATCCTCACATGTGATCTGAGAGGGTTGGTCTTTCAGGCCTGGAGGAAACTCAAGCTTCGCCAGCCACTTGGCACCGGAATGTTCAGCTGGTCTCCTCCTGGAGCTCATGTGACCAGGCCCCAGCTATAATATCAGAGGGGCCTCAGACCAAGGCAGAATTTGGGCGCCAGGAGAGGAAGGCAAAGAGGCTCCGGGCGGGTATTCTGTGACAAAGACCCCCAGGTCTGCTTAGAGCAAGGCAGGTGAAGGAGACAGTCCCCACAGCTGTCCTCAGGACAACATGGATTACAAGTCGAGCCTGATCCAGGATGGAAACCCCATGGAGAACCTGGAGAAGCAGCTGATCTGCCCCATCTGCCTGGAGATGTTTACCAAGCCGGTGGTCATCTTGCCGTGCCAGCACAACCTCTGCCGGAAGTGTGCCAACGACATCTTCCAGGTCAGTGCTGGGCCTGGCATAGAACTGGGGCTCCAGGCAGCTACTCAGTCTTCCTGTGATGAAAGCTAAAAGAAAACTTCTCTCTTAGTCCAGAACCCTTCCAAACTGGCCTTGTTTTTTTCCCCCTCTGAAGTGAACCCCTGCCGAAGTCCCTGGAAGGGGTCGACAGGGCTGGGGAGGCGGCTCTGGCTGACCCATTCCTTCTCCATGACGCACTTGTCCCCTCCCCACCCTGCCTGCCGCTACCCCACCCCGTCCTGAGCACCGCAGTTGACTCTCCAATCAGGAGTCAAATGCCTCAAGTGATAAGTGGGAGAGGCAGGCAGAAAGGAGAAAGAAACCAGACCCCAGGGGCTGGAGCCAGCTCCGCGGTGGCAGGGGGCCCAGATCTTTAGGAGGAGGGTGGCTGAGAAGCACTCAACAGTAGAGACATCTTCCCCTTCAAACTGTTTCCTATAATGGGAAGCAGGAGGGGCTTCATCTCCTTAAGAAAAGAATGGGAGTGGGTGTCCATCCTGGCTCAGATACAGGCCTCAAATTTCCCCAGAAACACTTTACAGAATAGTCTTTATTTTTTCTTTAAAGTAGCAACTCTAGGAGCTGGCTCTAAATATACGCCCATTTCATGAATGACAAACTGAGGCTTGGTGAGAAAAGGTTGCTCACCCAAAGTCATTCCAAGAATTACTGTGACTTGAGCCTCAGTCTGCTACCTCCAAACCTGTTGATTCCTTAGTTGCTTCTCAGGTACTCCCTGTGTAAGTGGGCTGGCTCTCTCATATTAGGAAAGAAAGTGAAGTTGCTCAGTTGTGACTAACTCTTTGCAACCCCGTGGACGTAGCCTGCCAGGCTCCTCCATCCATGGGATTTTCCAGGCAAGAGTACTGGAGTGGGGTGCCATTGCCTTCTTCAGGGGATCTTCCCAACCCAGGGATCGAACTCGCGTCTCTGGCGCTACAGGCGGCCTGATTACAGGTCTGAGCCGAGGGGAAGCTTTAAGTCATGTGGTTTGATGAGAATGGTGGTGGTCATCAAAGAGGTCAGAAAGGGAAGGAGCTGAGGGGGGACCCCAGGCCTCACCTCCACCCCTGTGGCCAGCAGGCTGCCAATCCCTACTGGACCGGCCGGGTTGGCTCCGCGGCCATGTCTGGAGGCCGTTTCCGCTGCCCCTCTTGCCGCCACGAGGTGATCATGGACCGCCACGGAGTGTACGGCCTGCAGCGGAATCTGCTGGTGGAGAACATCATCGACATCTACAAACAGGAGTTCTCCAGGTCAGTGCTCCCTCCACGGGGAGGCCGTCCCCCGCCCGGCCCATCCTGGGAGTCCAGTGCTTCGGGGCCCCATCCTCCTTCACCTGCTCTGGATCCAGTCCCCTGGCTGGAAGAGATATGCCAGTTAGTCCAGACAGCCGTCTCCCTTAGGCATGAACAGAGGCTCATCTTATCCCCCAGCCTGATTCTCGGTGTCATCCAGTGAGTGGTGGGGGACCCAGACATTAGGCTGTCCTCCTAGAAGGTACTGAGACCAAAATCAGGGACAGATGAGATGTGAGAGGGAGAGTGAGGGAGAGGGAGCCACTGGGGCCAGATAGGTGGCCCTGATGAGCAGAGAAAGCACCCAGTGAGAACAAAGCCAGCTTCTCTATAATGATAACAGCAGTGCCAAACACCAGGAATGCTTCCTGCTGCTGCTTCACAGCAGTTCTATGGATTAGCATGATTTTCATCATCCTGTTTCATGGAGGAGGAAGCTGGGGCTCAAAGAGGTAAAATCACTTACCCAGAGTTTCGCAGCTGAGAAGGAGAATTGCTGGGACCCAGCCCAACCTATCTAGCTCCAACTCTCCCTGTTTGTGAAATAGCCACTCATTCTTGGGCAGAATGTGTGCCTGGCGGAGGTTGTGCTGTGTTGGGGAGAGATAAAGCTACCAAGGAGATCTTTACTGATCAGCATGTCCTGACAAGAGGCTGCTGACCCCATGGCCCTTACGGTCCCAAACCCTCACCAAATATGTGCTTGCAGGCAGGGTCCTGTGCCCCCCAAAGTCCACAGACTCGTCCTTGTTTGAGAAGGCTCCAACCAGAGACCTGTGTCCGCTACTCTGACCCTGTTACTCATGCGCTGTAGGGTCTTGGGTGAGTCTCTGGGCCTCTATTTCCTCTGTCTCCAGAAACGGACAGTAAGAGTTGCTATTGTGACTATCAAATAGGATGTTGATGGGAAGTGTTCAAGATGGCAAGTATTTATTGAGCGTCCACTGTGTGCAGCGCCGCACTAAGCATTTTCCATGCTTTATCCCCACTTTAATTCTCACAGTAATCCTTTAAGCCATTTTTACCCTCATTTTCTGATGAGAAAATGGAGACTCAGAGGTTTGTCCGAGACCACTCAGCTAGCAAGTGGTGAAGCTGAGAGGGAGCCTGTCTGACTGACTCTATGGTGAACATTCTTAACTGCTACTGCCTCTCATGTTGCCGGAGTTCAACACTACAAAAATGCGATTATGTTGTTGATCATGATCATAATAAAATCAGTATTGCACCAAAATAATAGAGTCAACCTAGGAAGAGGAAGTTGTGTTTGAACCCTCCCAGGCCTTTCCCCAGAACTGAATGATGACGATAGTTGTTGAGGTTCTGCTCCATGCCAGGCACTGCACATTCATCACGGAAAACTCCTGCCATGATCTCGGTGGCTTGGGGGTGAAACCAGGGCTCAGAGAGGTGAAATCACTTGTCCAAGGTCACCATGATAAGCGGCAGAACAGTGTGGACTTGAACCCTGACGCTGGCGCCTGGGGTTGGGAGGATGGGCATCTGGGATGACGGGGGACACAGGCACCAGACCACAGGATCGTGCCTCACCTCTGCACCTGCTCTCACCCCAGAGCTCCCTTCCCAGAGGGCAGAGACAGGTGGCAAAGGGAGAGCTCTGCCAGGATGGGGGACCCTGGGAAGACAAGTCTGGAAAGGAGCTTATTTAAGATCTTGAGGGGACAGTAATGCCCTGGGTGTCATCAGTCATGCAGGGCTGTTTGGAGGTGAGGCACTGACATGATGGGGGACAGTCACCATTTATGACCTGCCTGCCATCGCTCAGTGGTAAAGAATCTGCTTGTCAGTGCAGGAGACACAGGAGATACGAGTTCAATCCCTGGGTTGGAAAGATCTCCTGGAGAAGGAAATGGCAACCCACTCCGGTATTCTTGACTGGAGAAATTCACGGACAGCGGAGCCTGGTGGGCTACAGTCCACGGGGTCGCAAAGAGTCAGACAGGACTGAGTGACTGAGCACGCACACACACTGCTGTGTAAGGGGCTGGGAACTCAGAGATAATGGAGACACGCTGCTGACTCTAGATGAGCGTAGAGTTAGCCGGGGCGGTAAAACCTAGACTCAAAAAATTCAATCTCAGGGAGGAAGTGACCGTGAGAAAAGCATAGATAAATGCCAGAGGCCCTGAGAGGAGAGAGACAAAGGCAGAAAGTCATCCTGAGAGTGTGCGTTAGGGAAGAAAGAGAAAGAAGCAACTCTGGAAAGACTCTCAGGTTGGAAATTAAGGCTTGTGCTGGGCCATTGGATGGCCCTGGGCTGCCTCTGCTTTCGCTGAGTGACTTGGGGCACACATACCACCTCCTTCTCAGAGCCTTGGTACACCTTCATGGCATACTTACTGATGTACTCTTTCCACCCGTATTTAATCACCACCTTCTCCATGTCAGGCACTGTACACTGCAGATTTAGGGCTGAAGACAAACAGGCAAGTTTCCCTGCTTGACGGAGATTACAGTCTGGTGGATTAAATATAGAATTCAGTGAGGCCATGAATATAAATTGCTTTGTTGGAAGCCCAACCTGCTGTAACCAAGAGCCTGGGGACTATAATTAGAACAAATGAACCTTAGCCTCCCCTGCCCTGACTTGCTGGGCGACCTTGGGCGAGTCCATTCACCTTTCTGGGACCCAGTTTCCTCTTTTCCAGAACGTCTCAAAATGACTCTGGGATCCTACAACTTTTTCCAGGTCCTGCACTAGCCAGGCCTGGGCCAACTCCTTCACTGGAGTTTGAATCCTAGTCTTGGTGTCATTGGCTTCCCTGGTTCTGGGCCCTCAGAGAATGAAAAGAAAAGGATTCAAGACAGACAACCTCTGAGAGCTCAGGTTGTAGATATGGGGTGGGGTGGGGGGTTCCTGGGGCTGCAGGGGAAGACAAAGATTTGAGACCCCACCTCGTGACTGATGACTCTTCTCCACTTCAGCCGGCCGCTGCAGAAGGGCAGCCACCCCATGTGCAAGGAGCATGAAGATGAGAAAATCAACATCTACTGCCTCACGTGCGAGGTGCCCACGTGCTCCATGTGCAAGGTGTTCGGAGCCCACAAGGCCTGCGAGGTGGCCCCCCTGCAGAGTGTCTTCCAGGGACAGAAGGTACTGGCCTGAGCGACTCCCACCCCAAGCCGAAGCCTGCTGGACAGATGATTCAGGATGCGGACTTGATCCCTGTAGATCTGCTGAGCCGGCCTTTCAGGAATAGTCCCCCTGGAGGGACGTCCCAGGCCGCAGAGAGAACTGCCCTTGCCTTCCTTGGGGAGGTGGCTGAGCTCATGAGTTATACTTAGAGTCGCTTGAGGGCACCTGGGTGCGGCCCCGAGGGAGAGACCAGATCCCAGGGCCAGGTCACCCGGGTCCTCTCAGGCCATGACTTCTACAGTCCAGTGTGGTTTGGGCCCCTGCTGCCTCTTCCTGTGCTGGTCACCTCTCCCCAGATCCCCCTGCAGCAAGAGGCAGCCTTCTCCTGGGTCCCTGGGCCTGTGAGAGCCCTACCACCCTGTACATGCAATAAGCTGTGGCTTCCAAGGTGACTCAGTGGTAAAGAATTCACCTACCAATCCATGAGACACAGATTCAATCCCTGGGCTGGGAAAATCTCCTGGAGAAGGGAATGGCAACCCACTCCAGTATTCTTGCCTGGGAAATCCCATGGACAGAGGAGTCTGGTGGGTTACAGTTCCTACGATCGCAAAAGAGTCAGACATGACTTAGTGATTAAGCAAGAACAATAACCCTTTTCTTTACTCTTTCCTCCCCTCCTTCCTCTCTTCCCTTGATCTTTCTCTTCTAGAATTCTCCAACCTATTTTCTTTTTTTTTTCTCGATCCTTTCATTCCTAGAAACAAGCCCCTCCTTGGCCAGCACATTGCTGTGCATTTGAGGCAGCTCACTTCCCCTCTCTGTGCCTCCAGTGTGGTATGAGGGACGCGGTGTCTCTCTGGTGTTCTCTGCTCTGGACCTGAGCTGCACCCCAGAAAGAGGCCCTTTCTAGCAGGGAGGGGAGTGAGGGTGCTGTGTTGCTGCCACTCCCATGAGGGTGGGCCCTGAGACTATTTTTGTCTCTCCTCTCCTGTTCCCCCACCGTCCCTTCCATCTAGACTGAGCTGAGTAACTGTATCTCCATGCTGGTGGCAGGGAACGACCGTGTGCAGACCATCATCACTCAGCTGGAGGACTCCTGTCGAGTGACCAAGGTGAGGGGGAGCATAGCTGGGCCTGGGCGTTCGAGGCCTCCCAGGGCAACCTGGTCTCTGGGGTGGCTTCCCCGTGGAGCCTGGGCCTGGAGTGTTCACACAGGGATGGTTGCAGAGGGAATGACTAATCCATTTATCTAGTCACTCACAAAAGCTTCTTGAGGACAGCTGGGTACCAGGCTTTGCCAAAGATGCTGAGGATGGGGTGGCGAGGAAGACAGACCAGGTCCCTGACTTCAGGCAGCGTCCCCTTCAATCATTCCCAGCATTTATTCAGGGAACTAGTAGTTCTTGAGCATTGTTCTCCAGTGTGCTGTACACTAAAGCTTCTCAGACTTTAATGGGAAACTTGAAATCACCCTGAGATTTTGTTAGAATTCAAGTTCTGATTCAGTAGGTCTAGAAGAAGGCATGAGATTGTGCTTTTCTAACAAGCTCCCAGGATTTTCCCAAGTTGCTTGTCCATGGACCACACTCTGAGGAGCAAGACTAGAAGCAGAGGACCCTTTTCTATTCCTGCAAAAGCATCCATGATTTTTCATATCCCCTTGAGGTGGGGACCTGGGAATGACATGGGGGGTTGGGAGTGATCAGTGTATTTCTGATGGATAGAGTTGTGTGAGTATAGGTTCAGAGAAGGAAGAAGGATGTTATTATCCACGAGGGGCCCCCAGACTAATGAGATGCTACTATTATACCCAGTTTACAAGTAAGAAAACTAAAATGTAGCGTCAGTGTTGGACAGCAGGGAGCCTCAATGTGGATATCATTGCCAGGGGTGGGGTGGGGCTGCTTCTCCACTTCTCTGGGGACCAAATGATGCAGAATTTCCCAAATCTGGTCTTGGTCCTAAAGTGGAGAAAGAGTATGACTGGGGGGCACACAGAAGGCCCATCTATGTCATCCCGCCTGACCCTAGAGACTCCACTTTCCAGGAAAGGTGTAGCTTTCTCTACGACGCCAGCCTCCAAACGTTGCTGGCAAACCCTAGCAAATGCTTTCTTCTGGCTAAGGCTTTGTTTCATGGTCTGCAAAATTGGGGTGCGGTAAATCTCTCCCAGCTCTAGACTCTTCATTCCTAGCACACCCATCCCAGGAAGGAAAGGTAGGGGATAGGAAGGAGGACCTGCAGGACGTGACTCGGAGATCTCTGTCCAGGAGAACAGTCACCAGGTGAAAGAAGAACTGAGCCAGAAATTTGACGCCCTGTACGCCATCCTGGACGAGAAGAAGAGTGAGCTGCTGCAGCGGATCACCCGCGAGCAGGAGGAGAAGCTCGGCTTCCTCGAGGCCCTCATCCAGCAGTACCGGGAGCACTGGACAAGTCCACCAAGCTGGTGGAGACAGCCATCCAGTCTCTGGACGAGCCTGGTGGCGCCATCTTCCTCTTGGTGAGCAGTCCTGGGAGGGGGTGGGCACTTCAACTCAGCAGCTCCAAGGGGCAAGTTGGGCTCCATCTCTCATCACCAAAGACTATGCCTTTGGGGAAGTTATTTCAAGCTCATTCGTATTTAAAGACTCAGTCTCCTCATCTGTATGTGCTGTGCTGTGCTTAGTCTCTCAGTCATGTCCAGCTCTTTGTGATCCCATGGACTGTAGCCCGCCAGGCTCTTCTGTCCATGGGGGTTCTCCAGGCAAGAACACTGGAGTGGATTGCCATGCCCTCCTCCAAGGGATTTTCACAACCCAGGGATTGAACCCAGGCCTCCTGCTTTGCAGGTGGATTCTTTACTATCTGAGCCACCAGGGAAGCCCAAGAATACTGGAGTGGGTAGCCTATCCTTTCTCCAGGGGACCTTCCAACCCAGGAATCGAACCGGGGAAGGCAGATTCTTTACGAGCTGAGCTACCCAAGAAGCCCCTATCTCCATAGTGAGCATGTACCAATTTCTCCCTCCCTCCCTCTCAACTGATTTTATGAGGATCAAATAAAAGGATACTTGTGAAATGGCTTTGCAAGCTGCAAAATACAGTGCCTGTGTGGAGACGATTAACTGAGCACCTAGGGTAGGCCGGTCGCTGAGATGGAGAGACAGATGAAAGAGACAGCCCTACCCTAGAAGAGCTTGTTGGGGGAAACATGAAGAGATCAGCTGTAAGATTTTGTAAGGAAGAATTAAGTTCAATAAAAATTTCCTAAACACATACTGTGGGCCAGGCTTTGTGCTAGACATCGGGTATAAAAAGGTGATTAGAATATGATTCTCATCTTGGGGATTTCCGTGTTTAAGAGTGCTTAGATGGGGACTTCCCTGGTGGTCCAGTGGTTAAGACTTCAAGCTCCCAATGCAGGGGGCCAGGGTTCGATTCCTGGTCAGGGAACTAGAGCCCACGTGCGAAACTTAAAGTTCCTTCCTGCTGCAGTGAAGATCCCACATGCCGCAACTAAGACCCAGAGCACTCAAATAAAGAAATTAAAATAAATATTTAAAAAAAAAAGAGTGCTTAGATGAATACTCCTAGAATCCAAGCTTCCTGCCACAACGGGAGGGTCCTAGGATAATGACCAAGGCCTGCGCAGACCATGGACAGAGGGAAAATCCACATTCTGCTTGGCTGAAGCAGATCAAAGCTGGGCAAGAGTAAGGCACCAAACATGCATCCGCAGCGCCTGGTCACCGGTTTTGCTGATTTCCTGGGGCTCCCCTTTCTGCAGTTCTAACCCTTTGCTCTTTCTCTCCCCCCAGAGTGCCAAGCAGCTCATCAGAAGGTCAGTGTCTCCCCAGGGCTATGAGTCAAGGCTCCAGTTCCCCTCAGGGCCTCTGACAGTTTCAGAAGGCATCCTCCTTTGCATTAGTTCTGCTGGGAGGGGCTACCCCTGGGCTACCTTTCCTAGCCTTTGCATCCCTGCTGTCTTAGACATCTATTCTGCTTGTGACCCAAGGGAAAATACTCCACCCTCCAGGGAAGCCTCTGGGTGCAAGGCCTGGGTGTGGACACAAGCATGTGCCCTGGTGTAAGTTGGAGCTAACACGCCTCCTTCCTTCTCTGGGACCAGAGATCTCACTGTGCCCCTCCCCCCTTTTCTCTCTGCCCCACAGCATCGTGGAAGCTTCCAAGGGTTGCCAGCTGGGGAAGATAGAGCAGGGCTTTGAAAACATGGACTACTTTACTTTGGACTTAGAGCACGTAGCTGACACCCTGAGGACCATCGACTTTGGGACAGGTAAGGGATTATATATTTCCCCTGGAAGTCAGCTTCCCTCCCACTGAGCCCCACATGGAGGCAGATACACTGCCAAACATACCCAGATATCCCTCAAACTTATACAGTCAACGTCTGGATGAGCCCAGCTCAGTAAATTATGTATGGATCTGTTATAGGGAGGAACTTGGGGTGATAGAAACAGCAAAGGCAATTGGAATCAGGCAGTTCAGTTCAGTGCAGTGCAGTCACTCAGTCATGTCCGACTCTTTGCAACCCCATGGACTGCAGCACACCAGGCTTCCCTGACCATCGCCAAATCCCAGAGCTTGCTTAAACTCACGTCCATCAAGTTGGTGATGCCATCCAACCATCTCATCCTCTGTCGGCCCCTTCTCCTCCTGCCTTCAGTCTTTCCCAGCATCAGGGTCTTTTCCAGTGAGTCAGTTCTTTGCATCAGGTGGCCAAAGTATTGGAGTCTCAGCTTCAGCATCAGTCCTTCCAATGAATATTCAGGGTGGATTTCCTTTAGGATTGCTGGTTTGATCTCCTTCCTGTTCAAGGGACTCTCAAGAGTTTTCTCCAACACCATAGTTCAAAAGCATCAATTCTTTGGCACTCAGCCTTCTTTATGGTCCAACTCTCACATCCATACATGACTACTAGAAAAACCATAGCTTTTAGACAGACCCTTTGTTGGTAAAGTAATGTCTCTGCTTTTTAACATGCTGTCTAGGTTTGTCATAGCTTTTCTTCCAAGGAGCAAGCGTCTTTTAACTTCATAAAATCAGACAGACCTAAGATGAAATCTGGTTCTGCTACTTTTATTTATTTATTTTTTAAATTTATTTCTGGCTTCACTGGGTCTTCATTGCTGTGCGCAGGCTTTCTCTAGTTACAGTGAATGGACTTTTCTCATTTTGGAGCACAGGCTTAGTTATCCTCCCGCAGGTGGACTCTTTCCAGACCAGGATTGGAACCAGTGTTCCATGCATCGGCAGGTGGATTCTTAACCACAGAACCACCCAGTTCTGCCATTTCTTATCTTGTGTGGCATTTTGGTGGTTCCCTCCACCTCTCTGAGCTTCATTTCCTCACTTTAAACTTAGGTTACAAATGGACTTACTGATAATGACCACCGAATGATGCTGTGCAACAAATAAGACATTGATTCAGAGGCCTCTGTAGGGTACTAGACATATACTAGTTATTGCCTAAATCTAGTCTTAGCTTCAGTTCCTACTGCTGTAAACTTGGATACTCAGGCACCTTAATTTATCTATATTCTGTCCTTGCTTCTGTCTGTGATTACTTTTCCACAGAGTACCTATAATAATTGTAACAATATAGCCATAACAATAATAAAGGAAAAATAATAAGCATGAGGAACCAGATGGAGAACAAAGATGCTGATAGTTCGCTCAAGGTTTCACAGTTGAAAGGTAGCTAGTTAGCAACAAAGAGAGGCAGGGCAGATCTAGTTCTGTTGAATGTTGCCTTTGTGTGAGAGGTGAGGCTCCAGTGGTCTGCTGAGAGTAAGAAAGAGGGGTAGGGGTCACGTAGGGGCAGGGAAAAGCTGTGAATGGGCTTGCAAGAGAAAGAAAACTTCTTGGCACCTCCTACATCTGCTCGCCTGCAAGTGTTCAGAATCCAGAGTGTTAAATCCATTCTCAGAAGCCCAAATATACTCTCCTCTTGGGTTAGGACGACATACATCCCAAAGGTGAGGTGTCAATGAAAGTGTTAGTCGCTCAGTCATGTCTGACTCTTTGTGACCCCATGGACTGTAGCCCACCAGGTTCCTCTGTCCATGGGATTCTCCAGGCAAGAATACTGGAGTGGGTTGTCATTTCCTTCTCCAGGGGGTCTTCCCGACCCGGGGATCGAACCTGGGTCTCTGGCATTGCAGACAGATTCTCTACTGTCTGAGCCACCAGGGAAGTTGCCAGTCACCAGGGAGGTGTCAATGGACTTGGGTAGATCCATGGCTGGAGATCATCTGGGATTCCCACGTGGTGTAAGTGGTGAAGAATTCGGCTGCTAGCCAGTTCGATCCCTGGGTTGGGAAGATCCCCTGAAGTCATCCTCCCTAAACCAAGATATTCAAGAGTGGATCATACTATGTGAGCAGTCTGACACTGAATAACTTCACTGCCGTCAGTAATCTCCCTGAGCCTCTCTGTGTCCTCACGGGTAAATGGGGAGAGTACCCATGGCTACCATTCATTGAGAACTTTCTGTGTCCTGGCCACTGAGCCTGGACATGAATTCTGTTGTTTAATACAACAGCTTTAAGAGGGAGTTCTGTTGTCATCTCTGTTTTGTAGTCAAGGCAATAACACCAAGGAAAGGTGAGAAAATAGACCCATGACCACGTACGACTGAGTCTCTTTGCTGTCCACCTGAAACTATCACAGTGTTGTTAATCGGCTATACTCCAATATAAAATAAAAAATTACAAAAATAAAACCAAGGAAAGGTGAATGACTTGCAGAGGCCACATGGGCAGTAAGTGCAGGTTCCACCGAGGGCCATCTGGGGATTGTACGAGGCAATGCGTGTACAGTCCTTAGCACAAGTTAGCACTTGGCACATAGCAAATTCTTAGCAAATGCTGCTATAAGTAGTTAATTGTAATAATGGTTTAAAACACCGCACACACACACAAAATTCCTCGGGTTATGCACAGATCCCAGTTGTCAGTTTGAAGGAATTAACTCTTTCAAGCCCTTCTCCAGATACTCTTGACAAATACTCTGAGTCTATACTGACCCCTTCAGGGCACCCAAAGGCTCAAAGAAGGGGCTTGAGAGAAGGGGTGGGGAAGAGGCCTGTCCCCTGTGAGTAGAGCTTGAAGGCGAGACCCCAGGACAGGAAAGTGAGCACAGAGCTTGCACCATAGTCACCATCTGGGGCTCAGTTTCAGGCAACAAATGAGCAGATGGCCCCTGAAGGACTCCCTACCCTGTATCCATGGCCCTGTAGGCTAAGGAATGCGGGAAAACTGGACAAGGAGTGTGAAGCAAGCAAATTTCAAGGACTGAGCAAATTCCTTCAGGATAAGGACTCTGATTCCTGGGGACCAAGGCATTTCCCTGCATTTCCCAGGTAATGATGCTCTGTGTGCAGAGGCAGACAATCTGGGTGTGCATTCCCGGGGTCTCCTCTGGCCACAGGCAGATCAGGGAAGAGATGCTGCTGCTCCCGGAACAAAGGAGGTCTTGAGCCTCCCTGCCTTGGAGCCTGCTGGGGGAGGGAGGACCCAAGCCCATCACCTCCTGGCCGCTGAGGTCACCACATGGCCCTTGAATCCTGACTGGACAGTGAGAGATTTTATTTGGGGGGGCTCCAAAATCACGGCAGACAGTGACTGCAGCCATGAAGTTAAAAGATGCTTCCAAGTTGGAAGAAAAGCTATGACCAACATAGACAGCATATTAAAAAGCAGAGACATCACTTTGCCGACAAAGGCCCGTCTAGTCAAAGCTATGGTTTTTCCAGTAGTCATGTATGGATGTGAGAGTTGGACTATAGAGAAAGCTGAGCGGCAAAGAATTGATGCTTTTGAACTGTGGTGTTGGAGAAAACTCTTGAGAGTCCCTTGGATAGCAGGAAGATCCAGCCAGTCCATCCTAAAGGAAATCAGTCCTGAATATTCACTGGAAGGACTGATGTTGAAGCTGAAACTCCAATACTTTGGCCACCTGATTTGAAGAAATGACTCATTGGAAAAGACCCTGATGCTGGGAAAGACTGGAGGCAGGAGGAGAAGGGGACAACAGAGGAGGAGATGGTTGGATGGCATCACAGACTCAATGGACATGAGTTTGAGCAAACTCCGGGAGTTGGTGATGGACAGGGAAGCCTGGTGTGCTGCAGTCCATGGGGTCGCAAAGAGTCAGACACGATGGAGTGACTGAACTGAACTGGGTGTCTCCAGCCTGGATCTCCCTTGAACTTCTCCTCTGAGACACCACCCCCAACCTAAGGCAATTGTTCTTTGTCACACACAGATGAGGAAGAGGAGGAGTTCATTGAAGACGAAGAAGATCATGAAGAGGAAGAGTCCACAGAGGGGAAGGAAGAAGGTGAGATTCCCATCTACCTCCACTTTTTCATTCATTTAGTGACAACTTGAGATCCCTACTGAGTGACACTGGGATGATGTTTCCGGTCCCCAGTAGGGGTTTTAAACCCTTTTAAAGAGTTTTTAAGGTAAAATTAAAAAGAGATTTGGAGGTAAAATCCCGTTCCCTTTTCTCTTAGAGAAGTCCCTCCTACTATTCATAGTAAAGAGTTCTCCTTTACCTCTAAATGACCTTCCTAAATGGAAAGTGACACAGTATAACAGAAGTCATAGAGAGCACTCAGGCTTGGCTCAAAGTTCAAAATTTTAAAAATTAGTTGTCAGCGTTTTTTAAATTAATAGTCTTTTTTTTTTTTTTTTTAAAGAGCTTTAGTTTTTTAAAAGATTTCAATAAAGAATTTGGATTTTCATCTTGTGAAAATTTGGAAAGAGCGAACGATGCTGGGGCTTCCCTGGTGGCTCAGCGGTAAAGAATCTGCCTGGAATGCAGGAGACATGGGTTCGATCCCTGGGTTGGGAAGATCCCCTGGAGAAGGAAACGGCAACACACTCCAGTATTCTTACTTGGATAATCCCATGGACAGCAGAGCCTGCTGAGCTATAGTCCATGAGGTCACAAAAGAGCTGGACATAACTGAGCAACTAACTCTTTCATTTTTCAGCCATCTATAGTTTTTTTTGCACTGGATCTGCAATCCATAGCATTCAGGCAGCTAAATTCCATTTTGATTTTAAAAAGGAAGAGGTCAGGCAGGAATTAGCGGTCACTCAGTCATGTCCAACTCTTTGCGACCCCATGGACTGAAGCCTGCCAGGCTCCTCTGTCCATGGGATTTTCCAGGCAAGGGTACTGGAGTGGATTGCCATTTCCTTCTCCAGAGGATCTTCCCAACCCAGGATCGAACCCAGGTCTCCCCCATTGTAGGCAGACGCTTTACCGTCTGAGCCCCCAGGGAAGCCCAGGCAGGAACTGGGCTTGATAATTTTTTCCCCGCAGCTTGGTAAGCCCTGCATCTTCCTGCATGCCCATCTCACCTTGTTTTTCTTTGTCTTTTTCTTTCAGGACACCAGTAAGGAGATGAGGAGGGAGAGACCCTCTAGATGCAGAGAGAGATGTGTATAAGAGACAGGAAAGAGATGG